>WWET01008003.1:3962-20213 GCA_011038615.1 Limnodynastes dumerilii | reverse complement strand
ATTGGGGGGGGGGGGGGGGAGCGCCGGCTGAAGTTAGGGTAGCCTTAGGGTAGCCTTCAGCCGGCGTAAGGAAGGGGCCATATGCCCGCACAGGGGGAGTGTCGGTCAAAATGAATGCCGATACACTGTGCTTTAGTAAGCACAGCGCATCAGTGTAGGTCTGGATCAGGCCCTTTGAATCCATGTGCCAGCTTCCTCATTCCCAACCTATAAAAAGTCACTCTCCCGACACCTGATTAGTGCCGCTAAGGCTGTAATACCGACTAAGTGGCGGTCACCATCTCCCCCGACGGCTAGAGAGTGGTTCGCTAGGATCGATTGGTATATGGACATGGAGGAGTTTACTCTTTCCACCCAGGACAAAGGTTCCACTTTTACGATTACCTGGTTCCCATGGTTGTTGTTTAAAGACTCTGATTTATTTAAGCAGTTGGCGGGTTGATCTTCTTTAAACGAAGTAGCCGCTTTTAGGTCCTGGGCTATCCAAGCGTTGGTATCACCTTCCTTATCCTCCCCTTCCCGTGTTGTGTCTCCCTTTCTTTTTCTTGTCCGTTTTTTCTTTTGTGTGTTTGTCTGTCTTTGTCTCCGTATGTCTTTGTATCCCTTGGGATTTAGTTATGGATACTCCTGTTCCTTCTTAAGTGTGTAGGATTTTGTTCCTCTGAGAGTTTATTATGTTCATTACTATGTAAAAATGGCATTCTCATTTGCTGTGTTGTATTACTGTTGTGTATACTGTTTATCTTTGGAATGCTAATAAACAATATTTACACTAAAAACACAGAATAGCTGGTATTGCGATACAACTCACAACTTACCATCTCTAGCCAGAATCTGACTGACCATGCCAGTTACGAATTACACGTCCTATGTGTCAGATAGGAAAATAAATAAAAATGAAACATTTAATATCTGTTAAAGAAGCTACTGTAATGGAACAACTGATAAGAAACAATCTGTCCTGTTCATATAACATGCACTGTTCACCCCTGGACAGGACACACTACTTTGAAAACCGTCAGGCCCATCTATCCTCGGAGTATGACAGTCTCTGGTCCTGAACTTAAATATGTTGGCTATCCCTCAATGCACACTATTAACGGCCTCACGGACGTGCTTCGCTAACTACCATGGCTAGTATCTGACTCCTACTCTGAATCTAGTTATTATCTATTCCCAAAGGGCTCAGCGGCATTCAAAGTATGTTTCCATGTACTTCTTTACTCAGTTCTCCACATTAGCTGATAAATAGTAACACAGATTACTTAAAAAGATCTCTAGCAATTTTATAACAGTATGATAATCATATACTTTGCTTCAGTTATGATTCCAATAAAAGATTCCAATAAAAGATGCAAGAAGGTCCAACTATGCCATTAGTGAGCACACCTTCCATATTCAACATTCATCTATGGAGTGCCTCATAGAGTGCCTATAGAGAGTGCCTGTAAAGAATGCCTCATGGAGTGCCAATAGAGAGTGCAAACGCCCTTCCTCATTCTATCTATTTATATAGACCCTCTGATGAAATGAAACCTATCATTCTATTATCTTATTTGGTTATGATGAAAACATTAGTCTCTTCCTCTCAGGACAGTAGCAGCAAATATTAGTATTCAACACTGCGGTCAGGCCTTGCATAAAGCAGTATTTGCCAGTTCGACAGCAGTACTCGCAACATACGACATAAAAATCACTAAAGTTTACCTACTTATGGTCCACCGGCCACAGGAGTAAAACAATACGTACTAGTTAATACATTTGTAGGTGTGTGAAAGAAGGATTAGTTCTACTTTTATATATAAATTATTAAAGAACAAATTACTTGTATTAAGTCGATGGGTCAGATTTACTGAGCTGCAGGTTTGGAAAAGTGGAGTTGTCCTTAACAACCAATCATATTGTATATAGGTTACTGGTGTGTATTCTATAAAGTTTATTGGTTACTGGTGTCCTCTGTTTTGTATAGTGGTTATTAGTGTGCACTCTGTTTTGTACATAGAAGAATGGTGTGCACTTTGTATTCTATAGTGGTCACTTCTGCTCTTTGTATTGCATAACTATTGCTGGTGTGTTCTCTGCATTGCATAGCAATCACTGGTGTGCATTGTATTAAGGTCAATTGTATATAGCAGTGACCAATAAGGAAAATAGGAAGAAAAAAGGTAGAAACAAACATTCTGTCTAAATTGCTAAAAAATTATATTTCAAGTCAAAATTGTCCCTTTATCAAGCTGTTGGTGCAGTATTAAACTTAACTACACGCACACACACACACACACACACACTGTTAATTTTATTATATTTATATCTTATCTATCTTAATATATTTTTTTTATATATTTATCTTAATTTTTATTACATGTATAATGCCCAGTGCCACCGTTTTTGTGTAAATCTGAATTGCAAAGCCCTGAAATGCTGAAATTTATGTTAGACCGGGTTTTATAAATATGTTGTGTTAGGATATAAAGAGGCAAGATAGAAATTATATGGAATTGACAAAGTTAAAAATCTGAAAATAACGGTTAATATTTTCTAATAATTTTCAAGTCAAAAATATAAATTCATCTCTTTTTTCAGAGATCGTAAGATGTTTAAGACAAATATATTCAAGAAGAACATTTTGACCTTCATGCTTAATATTTGAACAACAAAATCAGTTGTTAACAGCAATACAGACAGTTTACATTTACTCCCAAACCATAAAATAAAACTCCTAAACTTAGTGAGTGGATTAGAGATGCAATCTTTTTTGACTTAAGTCTTCCTTCCGCACAATCATTTTATTGAAGTGGTGCATATATAACCATTGAGTTTCAAAGACAATCTCTCAGAAACACCTGAAGGTATAATTCATAAAGCACTCCATCTTACAATGGCATCCAAACATGGTACAGATATCTTGTTGAAGTGCAGAATTTTAATGCAGTGAAATGTTGAAGCCCTTTTCCTAAGGGAAAGCAACATTATTTATTGAGTACATTAGCAAGGTTTATAACAAACAGCCTTGATGTTTTTCTGTGCCCATTAGCAAGACAGTTTTATGATCATTTTTACAGAGTTATGTTATTAATAGTAAGACGCTGGCTGCTTCAATGTAAAATAAATATATCTTTATGATAAAATCCAATCTGGTAATAATATTGACAGAGTTGTAATGCAATATTTCTGTTTTAAACAGGAAAGCCAGAAAACCGATATTTATGTATCTTCAATAATGAACTGCAGATACTTTAACCTTTTGGGTAATAACTGGGATAAAAACAAAGAAACTGGTTTAAATATTTAAAATAAAAAAAACCCAGAAACTTTATAAATTGATGTTTCACAACTTTAACCAATTAAAAATAAACCTGATTATGAATGGGCTAAACCTAGAAAAATATTTAGCTTTGACATAGGTAGTTCATATATAAGATTAGCATTCTCTTTTCTTTTCTTTTCTTATCTTAAAAGGCTAAACACTACTTAAATAATAATAAAAAAAATGTTTAAATCAACTCCTAAATAACTGTGAACATTTTAGTTTGTTTAATATATCTATATTTTTGTACATAAATAAACACCATAGCAAAAAATAAATTATTATTACATTATTATTATTATTAATAATAATAATAATAATAATAATAATAACAATAATAATAAAAAAAAAATCTTATATCATTTGACTTGACTTCAGATATACAATTATAATACTTTTTTTTACAGTGAGGTCGATTTTTTTTATATTCGCTTTACATTTACATAATTAGAGCCTGTCATCAAATCTGACTAGTTTAAAATTAAATGAAATTTTCCTATTTTCAGTGAATCAGATACACCAACTCAGTCCTGATCAATGGCAGCATAAAATTAGATTACTGAAGTACCAGCTAAGTACTTTTAGGAGTATTGTGTAATTTGTTTTATAGGTAACGCAGAAATATAAAATTAGCTTGGTTATTGGCTATAGTTGATATTTTTTACTATCATTATAATTATATTAAACAAATAACCCTAATTAATGCCAATATGCATGCAAGCAAATCTGAATGACACATTCCAGCACATGTAGACTTAACAGCAATAATACTTCCAACAGAGGGCCAGAATTTAATTTGCAAGTAGATATTCTCTTTTAGTCAGTCTACACTACAGACATTCCCTCTCTCTGCTTCAGGATTCAGACTTACATATATTTAGAAACTCCCATGTAAAAGAAATGGAAAACAGAATGGTGGTCAGAAATACATTTGTGCAATGGGAAGTAGTCAAGATAGTACAGGCAAGTGCTTGTGTATCTATCCAAATCTCTTGCTCAGGGATCAGATTATATGAAAATCTATATCTGGATTTAGGCCAATGTCATGAGTTTCATTCATAGGCCCTTAGCCTATCACTGCAGTTTCAGAAATTATTTTATAGAGGTAGCACACGTTGGCAACTGATGCAAGCGAAATAATTCGTAAAATATACACTATATTTTACGAATTATTTCGCTGGCATTAGTTGCCAACGTGTGCTACCTCTTTTCTCTGTGACAATTGATTCTATAGCCAACATTAATAATTTATAAACAAACAGTATAATTTTGATATTTTCTTTTTTATTCTAAACAAATTAAATGGTATATTTTAATAAATCAGTTACTGTTTGTTTTCAGGGGCGAGTGTGCACCTAAATTAATAGTTCCCCTTCTTCTTTTCCCTTTTTTCTCCTTATGTTTAACATAACATGTTTGGGGAAAGGCAGCACTAGAGGATGTGACTAATAAATATTAACTAGTATTTATAATAGTAGTTTAATTATCCTCTAGCCTCTTTTCAATAAGTAATTTATTGGGTATTGGCCAGTGTCACCTTACTTATGAGTGCAGCATTTAACTCTTAAACTCAGTAAAATCAGGTATAACAGAAGAGGTTCGGTTTTCTAAAACTGCAAGGCAGTCAATGCAAAAATACAGTACTATTATTATATTTCATTTTCATAGAGGAATACAGTTATTCATAATGCCTTTCATTATACTAAATACAAAAAAATACAAAACTGTTGTTAGTTGCACTTACGTTAGATAGTTACCTATAATATACAAAAGTTTTTTTCATGTCTTTTTTCTGCACAGAAGTTTGTTTTTCAATCATAAACCAATTTGAATTGTTGAGCATAAAAATTGATGGTGCATGAAGGGAAACAATCTAAGACTTTCATTTAGATTTTAAGAAATAAGAATTCAAGATTCACAATACTGTATGAAAGAAAAATAGTGAGAGAAATAATAAAACTTTAAAATAAAAGTTACATAAGTTAAAAAGATTAATAAACATAAAAGTAAAAATAATAAACGATCAAAAAGAGGGACTATGTTTAAAATAAAGCAATTTTTAATTATTTTTTTAAACAAAATGGTTGCACTGATCTAACTCTCAAAAAAAAAAAAAAAAAAGCATCCAAACCCAAAACAGTTCCATCCACACCCACAGCTTGGTGTTCACTGAAGACTCTAATGGTGGGGACAGACTTAACTACAGTCAATAGGCAGGTCTTAACAAATTGGTTGGAGTTGCTGTGATGGTTGGCAAATGGTTAGCCACAATACCAGGAAGGAGTACCAGTTACAGGTACAGGTTTGAGCACCAGTATACGTGCAGGTATTTTTAACCAGTATATAAAAGGTATATCTAATAAAATGACATATGGATGGATTTAATAATGAAGTGTCCTTATTTAGCATCCAATAGGATGCGCTGCTTTTATGAAAATTCACCCCATTTCACATCCTTTGTTACCTTGGCTACTGGACTGTATTAGAGGGTGCACACCTGTTCCTGTAACTGCCAAATAGCAGCTATCAGTGCCTTTGAACTCACAGTTCCTCATTCCAAATTAAACCATAACTATGACTCAATTAAGAGAGTGTGGTGGACAATTTCCAGAACAGTGAAACAAGTTACACATTGATATAAACTGTAATGATACATATGCTTATTTATACCTCAAAACCATTAAATACACTGCTCTTATTTCAGATATAACATACAGTACAACCTACATGGTTTATAAATGAACAGCTGTTGGCATCAGTTTTAATATACCACCACTGGTATGGATGCCCCCCACTGAAGTAAATGCAGCATTCATTCTTTGATGTAATCATCAAAGAGATTTATAATTTAATCTAACTGTCACTCATGGTTAAGCGACCCCTAATTTGTTTAGTTGCACATACAATAAATAACATCTAGAAATAAACTAAATCATGTTTTAGAGTATAATTGGATAAAAAAAATCTCCAGGTGGTTCAGATTGTGTTCAATAATTATCATAATGCAGTTAGGGTTTTACTAAACTTATAATATAAGCATTTAAAAAGCCAAATGATTTTCATGGGACTCTTATGAATAGTGAAAAGTAAACATATATAACATTAAATATGAATATATTATTTAGTTGCTACTATTAGGTTTCGACCAATATTTCCTAGTGATTGCTTATCATAGAGATGTCAGAGACTTCATTTAAGTAAACAGTGACAATAATCCTGTTTTTTTTTTTACATATGTTGTGGAGAATATCATGGAGCTGTTCAAATATAGAATTCTCAGTAACAGTTGCCTAACTAAGGACATCCATATCTATATACATAAAAGCCATTCTGCTCCTTACCGTTATACACATATACGTAGTAGAGTCCACTCCGTTGTGATGCTACTGCACATGCCCATTGTTCAGGAACAGAATTGCGGGACACCAACTTTAAAAAAAAAATTAAGCACTAATGTTTTTCATGGAAATGACAAGGATCCAAACTCCAATGCACAGCGGTATGTGTGTTAGTGCAAACATACATTGACAAGGAATCCAAGTACGTTGGTACATGGGGGAATGGTAAACAGGAAGGAGTCAGAGAACTAATACACCTCAATCACTGATGACAGAGGCATTTCTATAATAACATAATGCTTGGCTCAAGAAAATATGTGTTCGAAAGCAGCTGTGAGCAACATGGAGCCAATTACAGATAGAGCAGGAAAAGCCCTCTGGCTATGTCAGTGATGCGATGGAACAGTAAGAAGATCACCTCCCTCACCCTGTGGTCCTCTACAGAAGTGGTGCAGCCCCAGTGGTTGGATGACCAGAGGAGACCATAATGTTTGAGGTTGTAGAGAATACTGCAGAGGCTGGAGACACATGATGGGGAATACTGGGAGCTGGACACATGATGGGGAATACTAGGGGGGGCTGGAGACACATGATGGGGAATACTGGTGGCTGAAAATACAAAATGAGGAATACTGAGAAGGCTGGACAGACATGATGGATTTGGAAGAAAAATTCACAGAGTAGTAATATTTAATCCCATAAGCTTTACTGGGGAGTCTGGAGACATATGATGGTGGATACTAAGAGCTGGAGACACATGATGGGGAATTATAGGGAGACTATAAGAAAAAGTTTGTTTGTGTGTTGATGAATATCTTCCACACCCCTGCATGAACTGGGATGAAACCAATGTGAGGTGGTCCAGTTGGTTACTGGCCAGTTAGGGTTCCAGTCTGACCTCACGTTGGTGCATGCTGTGCAGAACTTTGACTCCGGGGCCTGTTCTGTGCCTTTCACTTTATGGATTTGGCAGTTAGCTGTGGCAGATAGCAGTGTTGAGTATGGCACTATCCATTTGTTATCAATTACAATTTAGGAGGGACTGTCCTGATTTGTGGGTAGCATAAGGAGCGGAATATCTATCAAAATAAGTGCTGCACTAGATGGAAATCACATAATCATACTAGAACTTAAACAATAATAAAATGCCTAAATAGATGTAAACAAATTTATTATAACAAAATAGAACACAAGAATGAATAAAAAATATATAAAATATAAAACAATGGATGAAACATAGGTCCTATTAACTCAGTATAGAGAGCTGATACAAAATGGAGTGTATTAGAAAATGAAAGTTCTGGTGAAAAACACAGATAAATCCAATTATTGCTGAAATCTCCAGACAGATCTTTAAGGAATGTTTATGCTTCCAAATGGTGTGGAGAAACAGAGTATCAAATGAGAAAACGGGTGTTAATATATAACATGAATGTTCAAATGAATGAATCTGCACTTCAATGTACCGTGGTAGTAGTGGCCAAGAGCAAAAAAGAATTCAGTCCCTCCTTGCATGCAAGTATGACAAACAAAAATCAAGCAGGAGCAGAATAGGTAACTTTAGAATAGGCTCTTACCGGCTGGCGAGTGAGCGTCCGCGCCGGTCAGCTGATCCTTTGCAGACTGAGTTTTCAGCAGGCAGCCTTGGGTGTCCTCCGTTGCTCCAGCACGCCGGAGGTGTTTGCAGTTAGGGAAGTATCCAGATGGAATGAGTGAGAGGCGGAGTTTGTCCAAATTGTTTGAATAGTGAAGTATGCTAAATTCTTAGCTGGAAGTACAGGTGCAGAGATATGGTCACAGTTTAGCAGCAAGGTCCAATAGATTCAAACTGTGATTAAAATGTAGAAATACGAGTTTCATGGCTCATGGCCACTTCATCAGAGCATAAGGAGTGGGGCTATGGAAAAGAGTGTGTGGTTTGAACAAATTAGGTCATTTGTCAGCAGAGTTTGGCCAGAACAGGGACGGGGCTTATTTTGACTGTTGGATTTGGAAGAAAACTTCAGAGAGTAGTAACATTCAATCCCATAAGACATACTAAGGGCACAGTCAGACCTCTCAATGATGTTCTCTAGGCAGAACTTTGATAGCTGGATCCTGTTCTGGGTCTTTTACTGGATGAATTTGAATGACATCACATCCTAATTTATGAGGGCTGTCCTGATTCGTTGTAAAGTGGCGGAGCTCATGGAAAAGAGGGTGGGCTTGAACAAACAATGTTGGTTGTGGATGGTGTTTGGACAGAACAGGGACTATGTCTATGTTTCTATCTTGTTCACATAACAGTGAAATATTTTTTTTTTTATAATAAACTTTTTATTGGAGAACCAAAATAACATACATTGTTGGACACAAGTGACATTTTCCCATTAGTACAAAAGCAGTATTACATGTACATATTTGGATGTTAACAACCAGTTAGATGACAGTTAAAATACCAGGGCACGGCCGACCACCTCACGAACAGTGGATCCATGCAAAAACCCCATACAAACCCAAAGTTATGAAGAAGACTCAAATACAATGGGGGGGATCATTAAAAAAACCTCTAGTCTCATACCAATTACTCTGACTAAAGCAGGAATATATTTGTGACTTAATCACATTTGGTTGGAGATTGATAAAGGGTTGCCAGGTCTCAAAGTATGCCTCAGTGCGTGTTTCTTTATTTAAAGAGGACTCCACCCAATCCATTCGAAATACAAAAAAAAGTTTATTCTCAAACAGCGACATACTCGGTGGATCAGGTTTTATCCACATTTGTAGAATACACTTTTTGGCTACCGCAGACACCATTGCCCACAGCTTTCTTTGACCCTTTGTGACACCTGAGAGGCCACTGGTCACACCCAAAACCGCCCATTCAGCCGTCAGCGGCAGCCGCAGTGACAGGCTCGATTTAGAAAATTGCATAACCTGTCGCCAAAACATGCCCATAAACAATGTATCAGAGAGGCACCGCCCATCTGGCACTTTAAACATGCATCCGTGTCTGTAAGCCCCATCATGAAAAGAGATTATTTTAAATGGTGCCTTAAAAACAAATCTCATAGGTGTGTTTGAAGAGCTGCTAAGCTACTTACTGTACTCCGTTTTGTCTGAAAATAAGCTGCAGCGCCAGCAAATGATCCTCAGTGTTTAGCCTGCCAGTGCTGGTCTATCAATGTACTCACTGCAAGAATGAGCTAGTGTGTCATGTAACCACTGCTGGCAGGCTGAGCACTCTTATATCCCAGGAAAGCCCAGGAGAGCCAACAAATCTCCTGCAATGGCAAACCACGTCCTGAAGTCCCACCCCCCTATCTATTAACACTACTATTCCTAGTGTTACTAAGGACTAGTCAGAACTTGATGACAAAATTTGCATTATCAAGCCCTAGTAATACTGAGTGGCACTGAAGGACAGGAATGGTGCTGCGGGCACAATTTGCATAAATCACGTCTTTAAGTCTCATCATCTATTTCTTCTCTCTGAGATCTCCCAGAAGGAAAAAATAGAAAGTCGGCAACCTTGGCTAAGGGAAACCCTGAATCGGGTCATGTACAAATTTGCAGTGGTTGAAGCTATATTCTCTGTAGTTCTTGTTCATGAAGCTACCTATATACCAAAAGCAACCTCTTCGCAAGCACAAATGTAGGCAATAAAGACCAGTCTATAGGGTGCTACATATGCTGCTTTGTAAAATATATTGTGTTCTGAACTCAGAGCCATAATTACATTTTTTATCACATGTTGCTCTAAACTACCCATAGCCTTCTTCCTCATACAGCTGTATATCCCACTCCACCCTATCTATAAGGCCCTTTAGACCTCCCCCTTATACCTCAATCACTTACTAAAAAACATTTACATGGCTATAATCTTATCTAAAATTACAATGCTTACATAAAGTCCTAACGCAATCTCTGGGAGGCATTGGTATACAAAATTCTAACCCTCTATCATAGTTGCAGTTGTCTTTGTCATACTGCTTCTGCAGCTGCTGACAGTTTATTGATTATAATAATAAAATAAAAAAATCATTGGCGTTAAATCATTGTAATGCAGTTCTGGTCTGAGACATACTATCCAGGCCATCATGTGGCCTGGCTGTCAGCAGTCACTCACTGTGGTTATTTTTAAGGGGGACCTAAGAAAATGTATCGACCAGATAGACTTTTGCGTGAGCAGGTTTTAAGTTGGAATGGAGACCACACAATATATGGTTGTGATGGAAATGATCAAGTATTTCCAAGAAGAACCTCGTGAGTGGGCCCACTCATGAGTGGGCTTAAGTTCCTTATGAACCCCTGGGACCTGAGCTTTTGGAATGTCTAGGCATTTTGTTAGGTAGTGACAAGGAGGTATGCCCATGCAGTCAACCAAGTGTTACCTAAGCCCCTCTTCACACAGCCGTCTGCAACTTCAATCTCTATTTCTAATACTATCTGTGTCGGCTCTAACCTGACAAGAGACATTTTATCCCAAAATCCTCCACAGATGTCATCTTCAGGAGCCTTTTCAAATTAGAAGAAAAAGTCCAGAAGCAAGAAGTAGAGTCTGGGGGTGCTTTAGGATGTAATTGGAGGTGTCTGGAATCCGACTTCTGAAGGTGGGTATACCGTTATGTTGTGGACATTTCCCTGACCTGCCGCTAAGGACTGCTGTGGGTCTCATTGTTCAGTGTGGACATTCTCCTGACCAACCCCTAGGGGCTGTTGTTTAAACCTTGACATCATGATTAATTTACAGCACCTGAGAAGCTAGTATATTAGGACACCTCTAGCTAACTCAGGTGCTGGTCCTTCTGCCTTGTAAGCCTTGTTCATTCCAGTCCTACTGCTTCAGATCCAGGTTTTGTCATTGTTATTGTTGCTTCCAATTCACATCCTCCTTTTACCTGTATTCTGTATTTTTTACCTGTATTATTTGCACTAATAAATACTTTCGGTTTATTCACCCTCGCCTGGTTATTAGTGTTTCACCTGAGGTTGTCTTCCAAGGATGGTAACTTGCTGTGTGCCTGCCACACAAGCCTATCCCATTATCAGGGACTCTAGCGAAGATGAGGCCCCAGTTAGATTTCACACCCGTGGAGCAGTAACAAAAAGTTACATGTGATATTTTTGAAAATCTGTACTTTACAGTGTGCTACTTGTATATCTCTTAGCAGACCCCTAAATAGTTTTGTAGTAATGTGGTATGACTTACTGAAAGGTTCCACCACATTATCACAAGTTAATGTAAAGTGACCCCTATCATCATAGCACATCACAGCCATTTATGAACATAAAGAAGATCACAAGAGCAAAATTGTCATTGCATTCTTTTATTTCTCTGAGTGACTGTGTTGCCCATTATATAATTTGGAAGCCAGAGCTTCCTGATCACTATCTTATTTCTACAGTAATAGAACCACTGTATTAGAACTACTGCAGTAAACCAATAACCGATATTTGTAAGTCCAAAGAGTAATGTAAATTAATATATGAATCTATTCTTTAATTTGAAGGTATTCCCATCCAACTTGGAGAAAGTGTTTATAAATTGCAAATGGTTAATATGTAGGCCCATTTTTTTCATGGGATCAAAATTCATTGGACACTTGGCTATTCTTTTGTTATTTCTTTATCAGTTAAAGAGGCAACATTTTTGTAGTTGATTCGTAGTGTGGCATTTGCTGTAAATCCTTTTAATGCAAATGATCAAAACAAAGGCTACTAATAGCATACACAGTATGGGCGTACCTCGAGAGTTAGAACTGATTCACAAGTAAGACTGCCTTGTGGAAGCAACCATAAGCACGGAAAAAGATAAGGTAGCCCTCTACCACCAAGTTGTTCTCCGTATGGTTTTCTGAAAGCCTTCTTGTCTTTGTTAAGTCCACACCTGCTGCGTGTTTTTAATGAATGGATGTGTTGCTTTGAGAAAATTAAAGTCTCATCTATCAAATCCTCTGCTGCTTTGTCATTTTGTCAAACACTTTTACCTGGTAGAAGGTTTCGTTCATGTTTTGTTTTTGTTTGAATTGTTTTCTTAAGCTACATTTTTGTGTGTATATTGTTTTGTGTTTCATTTGTTTTGGTTAACTTTTTTTTCTTTTTTTTAAATAGCCATACATTTTTTTGCTTGGTGTGATATGTCTCTCATCTTACAACTTCATTGTGTTTTTATTTAAATTCAATTTCTAATGTAGTTGTCACATAGTAAAGTGTGTGTTTTTAACTTCAGGTTTTTTTTGCAAAGACATTGTATTTTGTATTCTGTTTTGCTGTCTGAATTTTAACCCTTATTACCAATGTGCTAACGGCTCTATTTACTTACCTTCCTCGTTCCCTGTGAAGGAAGCTGCATCAGGCTCGCTTATCATCGCAGCGAACCTGGCAGCTTCTTTCACATGATTTACTAATACTCACCCCTCCTCCGAGGTCCCGCAATGAGCCGCGGGTGCTGTGCTTCTCCTTCGCACGATCCATGAATAAAGTACTGCACATGCGCAGTATCTCTCAATCAGAAAACTTTCAGTGCCGACATGAGAAACATTGCACATGTGCAGTGTATTCATGCCGGGACCGGACAGCTGCAGCCCGATGAGATGCCCAGACAGGTGAGTAATGTTTATTCCTATTTTCTATGGGGTTTATTTATTTAATTATTTTTTTTACTTAAAATTTTTATTTATTATTATTTATTTTTTTAACTGGGGCATGATTGATGTATTCCGACAGTCTCCCCATACATGCCCTCCTTTTCCTCCCCCTAATAACAGCTATTAGGGGGAGGAAAAGAGGGGTATATGGGGAAATCACCAGAATAATTGTCACTAACGCCAGCCTGAGCTGGCGTTAGTCTGACGCCGGGAGCGGAGTGTAAAACTCCGCTCCGACATTTTGTAAATATGGTCCACTTCATTTTAATGCGATAGGGCCAGTTTTGAAGTGATGGAGGAGAATATCTATCAGAAGGGTGGAAATGTGCCAGTACAAATTCCCCAGCAACTCCAACTGTCTCTTCTGAAACTCCACCTGTGTCTCTTGCAAATCCACCCGTGTCTCCTGAAAATCCCGCTGCCTGGCATGATACCCCTACTGCCGCTCAGGCGGTGCCCTGGACAGACTTTCCCAAAAACCTTTTCATGTCTCCCTGGTTAAAAGTGACACACTGAAGAAGGAAATAGAGAAGGTTTCAAGAACTGCTATATTTATTTACCATATAACCCCAAAGACTGCCTGCACTATTTAGGTCACTTAATCTGTATTTATAGATTGCGGTTTAATTTACAGGAATTGCTTAATTAATTATTCTCTTAAGCGTATGGTGTTTACCTTATAAATCAAACAGACTTTGCAGATGTTTATTTATTATAGGTTTTATTAGTGTCAGTTCAACAGGGCGCTGGATGAATTTAGTTCATTCATTGTTATTTCCCAAAAACTTGCCCGAGTTCAGCTATAGGATCATCCACAGCAGGATGTGAAAAGGTCTGCACTACTGTGGAGAATCCAGGGATAGGAGCTAAAATCACTGAATAATGAGGTGGAGCCACAGAAGGAGCAGCTGGAGCCACTGAAGGAGGGGCAGATGTACGCTGAAATACAGTGAGGGGAAAGATTGTCCGAATCCTCCTCCTTGCCCTCTTCTCCTATGTCCAGGTCGAATGGCTTAACAGGCTCCTCAAGAGGGTCCAGGGCCAAAGAATCATCAGCATAAAAAAAAAAAAATAGAAAGATAGATAGATAGATAGATAGATAGATAGATAGATAGATAGATAGATAGATAGATATTCTTTAGTAAAATGTCTTTCATATTTATGAACCTTTTTGTCTATTAAATCAATCTTGCATGGACCTAGTCTATGACTTTAAACATCGGCAAGTGGGGGAGTATAAGGGAGTATGCCATACCATTACTTAAAATGTCATTTAAAAACAACAGAAATTAAGTATTTGTTTATTCTTATTAGTTTTTATAAATTTAAGTCACAATAATATATTTTAAAAACAACCTCATGAGTTGAGTCTGTTTGATACCATTACATATAATGGCCAAAGCATACTATGAATGAATTGAGAACCTATAATGCAATTTTGTTTAACACAGCAATACATTTTTTTATAGACTAACAAAACACTTGTGTTTGTTGACAAAGTTTTGGACAGACATATTTTTAATTTTTGAAATCATTTTACTCACCAGGGGCAATACGAGGATCATTGGACCGTATTCAGAGAAACGTTTCTTTAAAGTACGCAAATATACGCATGGCTGTAGCAAGGTAACACCCATGACACTCCACTCACACGGACGAATTGAAGGTGACTTACGGGTGCCTCGACCCACCCGTATGTGCAATTCCGAGCGTATGTTGCCACGTCTGTCTAAAAACGCCACGAGGCGGCATTACACCGCCTCTTTTTACAGAACACGCTGCGTGCTGCTATTCATGCGCAGTAGGTAATTTTGGACCCATACGCACTTAAGAAGCCGCAGTTTCTTAAGTGTGAATCAAGTCTGTAATGCAAAATAATGATATAAATGACATAAATGTATTTTTATTTCACATGGGGAGTCTTTAAATATAGGATACTTTGTCTTGGTGAAAAATGTAACAATTCTACTACACACATTCTTGTGGTACTACACAAGAATCATAACTTTAACTTTTGCAAACAAATTGATGCTAATAATGTTATAACAGCGCTTTCTTTTCTTTTGTTGTACATTTTTATAATAAAATGTAAATTTTTTTGCATGAGAAATTCATTATAGAATAATCACCTGGAATATTTTGCCCTTTCACCTAGGTTAGTATTGAAATCCTGCCACCTATGAAACAGGATTAAAAAACCTAAATACACAAATCAAGAATGTCAGGTATACTTACAAATAATTAACATCCAAATAAACATACTTTACAAAAAAACACCTAAAAAAAAAAACCCCACACACAATTATATTTTATTGTGTAACCAATGCTTGTAATATCGAAGGCAAATTAATGACGCCCTTATTTCAAGATTAAATATACATTTTCACTAGCATTTATAATTGCAAATAAAGCACAACTCACTGCTTCTTTCCCATGGTGGTGAATCTCTCCTTCACCTCACCGTGCTGCTGCTGGCGATGCCCAAGCTCACTGGCACCATCATATAAGTGCTCCAGAACAAGCTCCGCCAACTTCCGCACTTCCTGTTGGCTATAATTTCTGTTCTGTCAGCTCGAGCCAGGCTTATGTCCAGATAAATGCTGCAGGTGCTCAGTTTAATTTATACACCTAAAATGTTTCCCATTGAGTGTCAATAAGCATTTTTTGCTAGTGTTCTTTGGGGGCGTTCATAAAAATTAGCCAATGGTATTCAACTTTTCAAGCAGATGGGTTTTTACAGTGTTTCCGACAAGAAATATCATGAGAGTGAGTAACTTCACCCTGTGAGAGCTCCGTTGTCTTTTGCTGGAAATGGGGAGAGAATATTGAGAAGGACAGGGACCGACCAACAAATTTACCAGCTGATCTTCTGAGGCAGTTGCATATGAGCCTGCACAGGAGTAAGTTTATAAATTTAAAATATGTAGCTATTTACTTATGTGGGTATTTATTATCAATTATAACATGTATTATTTAT
>WWET01008002.1:1469-16531 GCA_011038615.1 Limnodynastes dumerilii | reverse complement strand
ACTCTCATATTTTGGGCTCTATACACCACCACAATGGATTTGAAATGAAACAAACAAAATGTGCTTTAACTGCAGACTTTCAGCTTTAATTTGAGGGTATTTACATTCAAATATCCAAATCAGGTGGACGGTGTAGGAATTACAACGGTTTCTATATGTGCCTCCCACTTTTTAAGGGACCAAAAGTAATTAGACAGTCGACTCAAAAGCTATTTCATGGACAGGTGTGGGCTATTCCCTCGTTATTTCATCATCAATTAAGCAGGTAAAAGGTCTGGAGTTGATAATAGGTGTGACATTTGCATTTGGAATCTGTTGCTGTCGACTCTCAATATGAGATCCAAAGAGCTGTCACAATCAGTGAAGAAAGCCATCATTAGGCAGAAAAATCAAAACAAACCCATCAGAGAGATAGAAAAAACATTAGGTGTGGCCAAATCAACTGTTTGGAACGTTCTTAAAAAGAAAGAACGCACCAGAGAGCTCAGCAACACCAAAAGAACCCGGAAGACCACGAAAAACAACTGTGGTGGATGACAGAAGTAGTTTTTCACTGGTGAAGAAAAACCCCTCCACAACAGTTGGCCAAATCAAGAACACTCTCCAGGAGGTAGGTGTATATGTGTCAAAGTCAACAATCAAAAGAAGACTTCACAAGAGTGAATATAGAGGGTTCACCACAAGATGTAAACCATTGGTGAGCAACAAAAACAGGAAGACCAGATTAGAGTTTGCCAAACAACATCTAAAAAAGCCATTACAGTTCGGGAACAACATCCTATGGACAGATGAGACAAAGATCAACTTGTACCAGAGTGATGGGAAGAGAAGAGTATGGAGAAGGAAAGGAACTGCTCATGATCCAAAAGATACCATGTCATCAGTGAAGCATGGTGGTGGTACTGTCATGGCGTGGGCATGTATGGCTGCCAATGGAACTGGTTCCCTTGCATTTATTGATGATGTGACTGCTGACAAAAGGATGCAGGATGAATTCTGAAATGTTTCGGGCAATATTATCTGCTCAGATTCAGTCCAATGCTTCAGAACTCATTGGACGGCGCTTCACAGTACAGATGGACAATGACCCAAAGCATACTGGTTTTTTTTTTGGTTTTTTTTGCATCAATCATTTTTATTGAAGATTTTTACATGGGAGAGGGGTACAGAAAAGAAAAAAGGGAGGGGTAAGGTAGGGTAAATATAAGCAGTACCAGAGTAGGGATAAACATGGAACACAATGGCGATACATCTTATTATGAGTTAAGCACATATCAGCAGTGTTAGATAGCATGGATAACAACAGTAATAATATTCTAGACAGGGAGCGCAGGCTTCTTAGTAATTAGGTGATTCATTGAGGCTAAATGGCAAAGGGTCATTTGGGTATAGCACAGGGTTTGCCCAAAACTCGCCTCCTACGCCTTAAAATTCCAAGCAGCCCATTTAACAATAGGAGAGGCAGTGTCCATAGAGTACGGAACTGCTTCCGTTTCCATCATGAAATTGTGATGAATTTTAGCACAAATCTTTGATATGGATGGCGGATTAGCATCTTTCCAATGCTGAGCTATTGCTGCATGAGAGGCAATCAAGATATGCCCAAGGACATACCTGCAATCTTTCAGTATGGACTGTGGGAAAAGTTGCAGTAAGGCCAGCTCGAGGGATGGCGCTACCTCCAGGTGTAATACTTTACTAATTAAGTTAAAGATCTTGGACCATAGCTGTTGGATTATGGGGCATTCCCAAAATATATGTAGGATATTACCTATGTACCCACAACCTCTCCAACAAAATTTAGATTGTGAGGGCCATATTCTGTGCAGTCTCTCTGAGGTAAGGTACCTCGGGGTCCAAATGGCATCCTCTAGGGGGTATTCGGGATACATAGCCCGTTCCATATCCACCCAGGGTTTTACAGAAGGACACCAAGCCCAGTCATGTAAGAATACTAAGGTACAAGCCTCCTGGTATTTAGTCAAGTGGGGGAGTCGCCCCCATACTGCTTGGGTAGGACCATAGTGGAGTAGTCTAATTTAGGTGACTTACTCTTCCAAACATAGGAGGACATAAGGGACTGGAATTTGGATATAACAGTTTGGGGCCCACATAAAGGGTATTGTACGGAACAGGTACATAAGTTTTGGGAGGAGCATCATTTTAAAGGCTGCGATGCGGCCTAACCAGGAGATCTCGATATTAATCCAGAGTCTTGCCAAATTGTTTAGTTGTAAAAAGAGGGGAGTAACGGTGCAGTGGACAGCGTCCGAAATACAGGAGGGGATCTGTATGCCCAAGTAAGTTATGTGCGTCGACTTCCAATTAAATGGAAATTTGTGTCGGAGTTTGGGCAACATAGGGGCAGGGATATTGAAGGATAGGGCATCTGACTTAGTCAAATTCAATTTATAGAAAGAAGCTTCAGATTACCTCTGTAAGAGGGCCTGCAAATGCGGGAGGGACTCCATTGGATGGGAAACAAATAATAAAATGTCATCTGCAAATTAGCAGAGCTTAAGGTCCCCCGTCCTGCACCTAATCCCTGGAAAGCTGTGGGAGGCACGTATTAAGGCAGCTAAGGGTTCGATAGCTACTACAAAAATAAGTGGTGACATAGGACACCCTTGCCTGGTGCCGTAAGAAATGTTAAACGAATGAGAAAGGAAGCCATTGCTAAAAACTTTAGCTGAAGGAGCAGAGTAAAGCGCTAACAATGAATGTAAAATTTTGTCCAGGAAGCCATACCTGAGATTCACGCATAAAAGACAGATGGAGCCTGTCAAAGTCCTTTTCTGCATCTAAAGACAACAGAACACATTGGTCTCCAGTACGAGAAATCAGTTCAATTAGATTAAGCACTCTGCGTGTATTGTCAGATGCCTGGCGCGATGGAAAAAACCCCACCTGGTCCAGATGGATTAACTGGGGAAGAAGAGGGCCTATGCGATTCGCCAGGATCTTCGCAAAAAGCTTCAAGTCCGAATTCAACAAGGCTATAGGCCTGTAGTTTTTACAAAAGGATGGGTCCTTCCCCTGTTTTGGAATAGTGACAATCTGTGCTTCCAGCATTTCTTTCGGCAAAGAGTTCCCGTCAGATATTGAGTTAAAAAGATTAAGAAGCAAAGGAGAAAACTTTTCCTTAAAACCCTTAAAAAATTTGAATCCATCTGGACCAGGCGACTTGGCCTTTGGGAGTTCCTTAATGACTTTCACTAGCTCCAGAAGTGACCAGGGGGCACATAAATTCAACACCTCGGACTCCCGAAGCTGCGGGAGGTGTACACAGTCCAGGAAGTGTTTAATTGAATCTGGGGTTGGTTGTAAAGTAGAGGAGTCTGAGTTTAGATTGTAAAGGAGGGAGTAAAAATCCGCAAATTCATCTGCGATAGCAGCCGGATTAATAATTCTCTTGCCGTCCGGGGAATCTAAAAATCTAATCCTATTCTGCACTTGTTTGGCCAGTAGTTTGCCTGCGCGGTTGCCGGCCAGGTAAAATTTTTGTCGCAGTTTAGTCAGGGCAGCCCTAGTATTAGCCATTAAGAGTTTTTGCAGAAGGCTGCACGCATCTGCTAATTCCTTCTTAAGGGCACTAGAGGGACAGAGTCAGTTTTGCTGGTCAAGTGAGGAAATTTTAGTCTCAAGTGAACTAAACATTTGTTGCCTCTGCTTCTTAAGCTTAGCCCTGATTTGGATAGCTATCCCCCTCATTACCGCTTTTAAAGTACACCAATAATTTGTTAGCGATGATCAATGCCAAGCAGCAGCTGCAAGGGCCAATAAAGTATTAGCATGCATAAAAAGGGGCATAGATGCAAGGGAAGACTGTGTAATTTTGCCACTATATAAATCATTAGTAAGGCCTCATCTTAGAATACGCAGTTCAGTTCTGGGCACCAATCCATAAAAAAGACATTTTAGAACTAGAAAGGGTTCAGAGAAGGGCAACAAAATTGTTAAAGGGTATGGAGTTATTGAGCTATAAGAAAAGGCTAGCCAGTTTAGACATGTTTACTTTAGAAAAGAGGCGTCTAAGAGGAGATATGATCAATATATACAAATACATCATGGGTCAATACAGAGAACTTTCAAAGGAACTTTTTACCCCAAGGACTGTACACAGGACACGGGGGCACCCACTAAGGTTAGAGGAAAAGAAGAAGTTTCACAACCAGCAAGGCAAAAGGTTCTTCACAGTAAGGGCAGTCAGGATGTGGAATTCACTGCCAGAAAAGGTTGTGATGGCAGATTCACTGGATATGTTTAAGAAAGGATTAGATACATTTTTAGCAGAAAAGGACATTCAGGGTTACCAGGACCGCTAATTTAAATAAAGCACAGTAGTGGAGCAAGGGAGAAATGTATGTATTTATTTATTTTAGGATTGCAACAGTTTTGAGGTTGCTTTATATGGATTAACTTCAAATATAAAGATAGGGATCGCAGGAGATCCAAAATAGGTTGAACTTGATGGACTGTTGTCTTTTTTCAACCTCATCAACTATGTAACTATGTAACTATCAGCCGGGTTATTGGTTTGAAGAAAAAGTTGCAACGCCTCCGACAGCTCTTTTGCCTCAGTAGAGGTGAGCAGGTAGGTAGGCAGTCTCCAATTCCGGAGGGGGCGAGTAGTGCCGCGCAACTCCCAAGTCCATAAGAGCGGGGCGTGATCCGATCAAGTAATTGGTAGGATCTTAAGCGAGCGGGATTGCTGCAGTGACCATTTGTCTGTCAATACTAGATCTATGCGCGAGTATGAGTTATGGACATTAGAGAAAAAGGTAAAATCACGCCCCTTAGGGTCTTGCACGCACCATACATCATAAAGGTCATACTCAGCTAACAGTTTCCTAAAAGCGAATGAAGGAGAGGAGGCTTCTGAGAGATGTTCGGCGGGAGGAGGTGGGGATTTGTCAAGTCTTGGGTCTAGTACTAGGTTAAAGTCGCCTAGCATTATCAAGCTACCCTGTCTATGTTTGTGCACCAACCCACAAAGGTGACGCATAAAAGGGACCTGTCTGGAGTTAGGGGCATAAACCGCAACCATTGTGAGCCACTTATCCTCCAGACATCCTATCAGGATAAGAAAGCGACCGTTTTTATCGGCAATTTTTTTTGGGGATCAAACTGGAGCCCTGCTCTGAGGAGGATAGCCACCCCATTACGTTTGAACGGTGCGTTGGCAGTATAACACAGTGAAAAGTGGTTATCTCTAAAAGTAGGGGGGTTGGACGCTAAGAAATGGGTCTCCTGTACCGCTACAATATCTGCTTGATTTTTCTGGAAAGTATTAAGAGCTAGCCTGCGCTTTTGGGGAGAATTCAAACCTCTAACATTTAAGGAGAAAAATTTAACCATTAGGTATAAACATAAAAAAAGTGAGCAAGCCCTGTCCAAATAGAAGTAGAGGGGTTTGAGGCTGTCCTACACAGCACTGCTGAAGCATGGGTTCCATAACATTGAAAGGAGGTAAAAAGGAAAAAGGGAGGGCAGTATCTAAGAGGGGATGAAAAAATGAAAAGACCCAAAACATAGGGCCAGATTGTTTACCGCAGGGGAAGGGGGAATGTATGCGGTAAAGCCACATGTGAGGGCGGCAGAACCTTCCGCTACCCATGTAGCAACATATATCATATAACCAAAAACATTGATAGCTATCACATTAAAGCATAACATAGCAAGGTATACCAAACAAAATATATTGTATAGCAACATTGTGTAGACATGAAAGAGATGGAATCATATCAGGTATAATCCCATCAGGTATAACTTGTAAGTAGAAAACTTAAACGCATTATTAGCCTACAGATAGCAGTTAACGGCAACTTATAGAACCATCAAAGAACATTAATCGAGCATAGCAATAAAAGAGGAGTTAGCAAAGTCCAATAATAACCTCTCCCAGACAATCTGGTGGCACTGAAGTTTCCCGATTCATCCCACTTTGGACCATTCCGAGTGTAGCAGAGCGGACGTGCAGGGGAACGTGTGCAGGGAGATTCCAGTACTCCAATAGTTTGATTCCAGCTTCCAGAGAGGAGACGACATGAGTGGAGCTATCATATTGAATCAACAGCTTCACAGGAAAACCCCAACGATAGGGGATGGCTTTGTCACGCAGGATCGACGTGATAGGTTGAAAAGGACCGGTGTCTTGTTAACGTAGCCGCAGAGAGATCAGGAAACAATTGGAGGTCTCCCAGGGTAGAAGTATGGCCCTCCCGTCTAGCAACTTGTAGTATTTTCTCCTTGATATGGAAGAAATGCATGCTAAGAAGGACATCTCTCAGGAAGCTCCCAGTTGGATTACGAGGTTTCGGGCGTCTGTAAATTCTATCTATAAGAAGGTCTTGGTCAGAAGCGTCCGGGAGAAGCTTATGAAAGAGATCCAGAGTGAATTGTAAGAGATCTTTGTTCGGAATAGCATCAGGAATCTCCCTAAGTTTTATGTTATTACGACGGGAGCGATCCTCCATGTCAGCCACTTTATCCCGTAGTTGCGACACCTCCGTTTGCAGCGTATCTTGAGCATTGATCAAGTCATTGTGGGATGAGACTAACTCCCCCATCTTAGTTTCCAAATGATCTGTACATTCTCCAATCAATTTCTTTGACAGCTGCTTTCATTTCCGAAGACAGTTCTGTTTTAAAGGAGGTAAGGAGATTGTAGAGAGTTTTCCCTGTTAAGGGTGCTTCCAGATCAAGCTCAGTGGGTATAGGTTTAGGAGATGAAGAGGGAAATTCTCCAGGACTGGGTGACGGTGTTTTTGGGGAGCTGCTCTCTTGGGAGAGTTGTTTAGTGGAAGACTTGGAGGAATGCACAACCGGGAACCGTATTGGCGGTGGCAGAGGTGCCATTTTAGATCTCTTAGGAGGCATGGCGATAGCGGATGTAGAATGGGGTGAGATTTTTTTTTTGTTTGTTTTTTTTGTTTTTTTTTGTTTCCCCCTCTCCCTTTTGTTTATTTGGTTGTTGAGGGGATATGCAGTGTGTGACAAAACAAAAGGGGCACCTCAATTGGTAAAATCCACGATCTGTGATCTCTGTACAGATAATGGACTCCTCTTATTAGCCAGCTAGTGGATCATATGCACCAGGGCATAGTATGGCAGAAGTAGATGGTTTAGAGATGTATAGAGGACTGATAAGGCCACATGGGTGAGGGGAAGGTATGTGTTCAGGTCATCATAGAGTGAGCAAATAAAATCAGAGGAAAAAGCAGGTGAGCAGTCAGTGGCAGTAGAAGGAGTGTAACAGCCCTAGGTAAATGTTGCTCTAGGCTCCTGCAAGGTGCCATTGACAGTACCAGGATGCAAGATGGCGCCCAGGAGGGGATTGCGTTTGGCGGGAAAAGGCAGGCCCAGATGGATCTCAGAAGCAGGCAGCGTACACAGTACAGGACCGCCGGAAGGACCGGACCAGAGCAAGGGAGCGAAACAGTTGCAGCAAATCCAGGCCAGCAGGCTCTTTGAAACGCCCAGAGCAACTACCGCCATCAGGAGAAACAATCACGCGGCACCCAGGGACGCCACAGCTCAGGTAAGGTTCCAAAGCTGTTAAGACCAGTCCAGGGCAACTCCCCCAATCTCCGCGGTCACTGTCTGCTGCACACTATGGATTTCGGCGCCGTCCTCCGGTCCACGCACCCTCCAATAGCGTCCGGAACAGGTCGCAGGCTTCACTGCGGGCAGTAGGCCGCACAGGATTCGGTACCGCCGCCGCACCTCCGGGTCGCACCTCCGGGTCGCACCTCCAGGCTGGCGAAGCAGGCAGCAGGAAGGTAGGCAGGTCGGGCAACAGGCGAGAGGACGCAGGGGTCAAACCTCAGCAATTAAGAAGCCAAAATAGCACCTTTAATTCAGTTTGCCAGAGAGCTGCAGTGAAGCACGTCCGCTCAGAACACTGGTCAGGCCACGCCCCCAACCAAAGAGTTTTTTAAGACTAAAAACTTGAATGTTATGCAATGGCCAAGTCAATCGCCTAACCTGATTCCAATTGAGCATGCATTTCACTTGATGAAGACAAAACTGAAGGGAAAATGCCCCAAGAACAAGGAGGAACTAAAGACATTTGCAATAAAGGCCTGGCAGAGCATCACCAGGGATGAAACCCAGCGCCTGGTGATGTCTATGCGTTCCAGGCTTCAGACTGTAATTGACTGCAAAGGATTTGCAACAAAGTATTAAAAAGGGAAAGTTTGATTTAGGATTGTTTAGTTTGTCCCATTACTTTTGGTCCCTTAAAAAGTGGGAGGCACATATAGAAACCATTGTAATTCCTACACCATTCACCTGATTTGATGTAAATACCCTCAAATTAAAGCTGAAAGTCTGCAGTTAAAGCACAAATTGTTTGTTTCATTTCAAATCCATTGTGGTGGTGTATAGAGCCCAAAATAGGAGAATTGTGTGGATGTCCCAATATTTATGGACCTGACTGTATATGCACGTAAGTACACACGGAAAGAACAGAATGGTCTAGGGACTCGTAAGTGACCGGCCGCACATCAGGGTGAGGGGAGAATCGGGGTTGTTGGTGGGTGTATCCTTGCTCTGTCCATGCCTATAATTGCGGACATAAAAAAAACGGATCTCTGAATACGGCCCTAAGAGAGGAAAGTTACTCCTGGGCTAAACCATGTTGATTTCAGGGGGAGTCAGGTTAATTGTATTCTTTGAATACAGGGATAAATGAATTGAATTGTTTACTGCACACAGATACTGACCAGCTTTACTATCACACTTTCCTTTCTTAATTTCAAGCTCTTTCTTAAGTTTGGATCCAGGCCAATGTTGTGAAACATGGAATATTGTCTTTTTATTTTTTTACTTGTCAGTTATAATAAATATCCTTTTCCAACTAAAGCTTGTGGAACATCTATATCTCTCGATGTCATAAACATGTGTGCAAAATGTGCTTCTGCTTTTCATATTATCTCAGCTTTATATAAACAAAAATGGGCATTATAAATTCTAAGATTTTATTCATAAACACATGCCAGCAGAACTCACTGCATTCACTAAAATTCCTTCATTTTATATACTATTGAGATATCAAACCGCTTACTACAGTAAGTAACACTGAAACACTGTTCTAACTGTAATCTGTTATGGTTGTGCAAAGAAGACTCTAGACCAGTGGTTCCCTAACTTTCTCAGTTCGAGGCACCCTTAGGGTCTCCATATATTTTTTCAAGGCACCCCTAAGACAAAAATACAATAGAATACAATAGGAAATAGAAACATTCCGAGGCACCTCGGTGAGAGCGTCGCGGCACCCAGTTTGGGAACCACTGCTCTAGACACATATTCAACAATATGAATTTTGCTTTTGCTGAGGGGTGTGGAGTCTAATGTGTCCTGGTGTTCACCAGAGATCTTGGTGGTGGGAATGGACTTTGCTGCATGAGGCAGGTTGGTTGCAGTCTCTATAGTTAGCTGTTGTCAGAATATAGATAAGGATACAGTAGGCTGGGCTATCCTGTACTAAGACGGGTCTCCTCTATGTGACATCACAGTGTGACATCACATACAGGTGGAGCATCCAGTCACAGTGGACTGTTGTGCAGGGCAGTCTTGTTCTTAAGAATCCCTGTCTGCGCATAAGTCCAATCTTGATGTGGAGGCCCCTCAGTAATGTGACAGGAGCCTCGGATGGGGTATCAATAGTACAGAGGTCTAGGCCTTTCAGCACAGGCACGGGCCACTGTTACTGTTGACACACCCTTGATGGTGGTCTTGGGAATAGGACAGTGATGGCTAACCTGTGACACTCCAGGTATTGTGAAACTATGAGTCCCAGCATGCCTTGACTGCAAAAGCATAGCAGATACCTGACAAAGCATGATGGGAAGTGCTTTGTCAGGTATCTGGACACCTGGAGTGTCACAGGTTAGCCATCACTGGAATAGGACATCACAGAATATAACAGAGCACATGAAGATGGTCAGGAATCCCCTAGATGTTTTAAATGGAATGCAGTTAATTATGGCAAGATACCTGTAGCAGTGCAAGTGGAGTAGCATGTAGAAGACCCAGAGATTTCCCAGATGCTGCAGGAAGATTGCTCGCATTTAAGTAAATCAGAATAGTAGCACAATGGTGCCCAGGGAACAGTGGTTTACAGGCAGGAGGTCCAGGAACTTGACAGACAACATCTGAGGGTGCCTGTGACTGACACATTACCGGTTCCCATTGCACTGGTTGCAGGGATAACAGCTTATAAAGCCAGTTACAAGCATGAGAGAGAATTCCGCACTGGAAAGGGTATCCAATACAGGAACAATTATCTCTACACGTCATGGGAAGAGCCCCGTAACAGGAAATAAAGATATATATATATATATATATATATATATACACAATATAAGACTCCTATAGTGCGGGGTCAGACAGGCACTCCTAATTCAAAGGCAATCTGCTGGTGCACGGCTCAAAGAAAGATCACAAAACAAAAAGTGTAACCTAGTACACAGCCAGCACTCAAATGAATTTCATTGTAAAAAAGTAGGAAAAAATTTTTTTAAAGGTACATTCATTTACTGTATGTGTGTGTATATATGTGTATATGTGTGTATATATATATATATATATATATATATATATATATATATATATAGTAGCACAAAAAGTGTAACCTAGTACACAGCCAGCACTCAAATGAATTTCATTGTAAAAAAGTAGGAAAAAATTTTTTTAAAGGTAGAAAACATTCATTTATTGTATGACATCTTATAGGGCATAATGATCATAAGCACCATAACGTGATGAGGAGATTAATCCATAAAAATAGAAAGTACAATACTTGTGCAACTATGCAAAAAATATGTAGGCACATAATAAACAACCGACTCTTAATTGCATCAAAACAAAGTCCATGAGTCCAAAGCAAAGGACATCTAAGTAGTTCCATCAAATCAAAGACAGTCCATACAGGTTCAGTAATTTTAAACGCCTATGTAGGCATAAATAGCTCCCATGCTCACCACCATGGGAGCCATTTATTAGAAGCCAACTCCCCATTCAACAAAGCGCTTTGCAGAAACTTGAGCCTGCAAAGAGCTAAGAGATAGTCCCTTATCTCACATCTGTTGATGAAACTCTAATATATCTTTAATAAGAACCTTAACATCCTTAATATTTCTATTGTTACACCAGTGATAGAAAACATTCCAAATTTTGTAGTAGGTCATCGACGTGGATTTCTTTCTGGCGGACAATAACATTTTAAAAGCTTGCTTACATAAATGTTTCTGCAGTACCTATTGGTACGAACTCATGAGAATTCATGATAATGATCCTCCAATTGTTTTGAGAGATGGCTCCCTATAATAACTTGTTATACATATAACAAAGGTTTGTAATAATGATAAGATATTGATTATGTATTATATTCGTTAGAAGCAGATGTGTTAGGCTTGATGTTTTACTCCCTGCTTGATGACAATATTGTGACTGACCATATGTGCTTATTTGATATCACCTCATTTTTGTACGGATGTGTGTGTGACACATTAACTCCTGTGAAAAACATTGTTGATTCTCCAATAAAAAAAAAAATCATTACCTTGGGTGAAAACCCAAGATTCTTCAGGGTTTTGGTCTCAACAGCCAGGCTGCTAGCCTCAAAGCATTGAGATTTTGATGATACAGCTGTACTTGATGTAATAGGTCTGTCTGCATAGGGAGCATCCAAGGTCCCCTACTGCCAGCTGTTGAACCACAGGAACCATGCTCTCCTCAACCAGAATGGTAACACTGCGATTACTGTCTCAGAACCCCTCAAAATCTTCCTGAGTACTTGAGTGATGATCAGAAAAGGATGAAATACATACGCAAGATTGAAGTTCCATACAATTGACAAGGCATTCACTGTCAGGGCCTGAGCATCCCTGTGTCTTGAAATTAACTTTGGCGTTTGCCCTTGTTGCCATTACGTCCACCTGGAATAACCCCCACATCTTTACTAGGTCTGAGCATACCTTCTGATTAAAGGACCACTCGACAGGATGAATTCTCTGTTGGCTTAGAAGGTCCGCAACAGAATTGTCTTGGCCTGCAATGTGAGAAGCTATCACACCTTTTACAAGTTGTTCTGCCCACACCAGAAAACACTGAGCTTCTCTTGAAAGAGGACCGCTTTTTTTCCCCCCTTGACGGTTTATAAGATACTGAGACTCTGTTGTCCTCCGTATCAGAATCTTTTTTTCTAACATATTTGTTAGGAAACGTCAACACGCCAGCCTTATCGCCCTGAATTCTCTTAGATTGGAATGCGCATCTTTCAATTGCTCTGACCATTCCCCTTACACAAAATCTTTGTCTCAAGTTGAGCCCCATCCAGTCATACCAGCATCCGTGGTAATTATGATGGGATCCTCTGCTTGCCATGATCACCCTATTCTTAATCTTTCCTGATTCAGCCACCATCCTAGATCTGTTTTTACTGTGAAAGGAATAAAATTGGTTGAGTTGGACAATTTGAGTCCTTAGGAAATAAATTCAGTGCCTAAAAATATGGAAAAAAAAAACCAACAAAGGCAGCCTATCACAAAACAAGTAAGATTCTTGTTTAAAAAAGTAAAAACAATGAAGTAATATGTGACTGGCGCCAAAGTGAAAATAAAAATAATAAAAATTACTATTTGATAGTGTATAGATGAGTCTGACCTCTTGATACTAATCAATACCAATTTATTGAATACACAAACATATAAAAATATAAAACATATATTATGTATCCTGGTTGTGACACCCTAATTCAAAACACTACCCTGGCCACAGGTAGACATGATTAAAAAAAACAAAAAAAACTACAGAAAATCCGATGATTTTGAGCTCAAACAGTTCTTGATATAATGCAAATTGGAGGATATAATTGTGCACATATGTCCAAATGTAAGTACTTACAATGAGATGAATAATTAGGCTGGGTAATTGAGATGAAATACTCACAAATGTACCTCCATGAACATGGTTTGACGGGGAAGTTGATATATTGCAGCACTAAGTTACAGTGTTTGGATGCTGTATGATTCACAGTGATAATATCAGCAGTCAGGTAGATATGACGAGTGGAACAGTCTCACGGCTAATAGGAAGCAAGATATGTGGAAATGCTTGATCCAATTGAAATGCAGTCAATGATGGTAGACCCGCTGAGAGGATACTGGCAACGATGGTAAAGATGCTTCGATTGTAACTTTATGTGCGGTCAGAAAGGAGGCTGCACGGAGACTCTTAGGTCCCGCCGTGTGTCCAAGATGCTAAAGCCGTGGGGTCAATATACCATCGTTCTCCAGTCCGTGCCGGCAAACCGTAGCGTGCGCTCAGAGCAGTCCACGTGGCTATGTAAACAAACCAGCGGGCAGACGGCATGAGCACTGCACGCAGCTGACAAGGAGGTAGGAACTTGCCGTGCAGGCAGAGTGGGCTGCGCTGAGCCACTAGAGGATGGTAAAAGTTATGATAGTTCTATTGGCAATAATCATCGGCTATAATAAAATTCAAGAGAAGACTTTGCTCTCAATGCAGTAAGGTGTCAGCAGGATAAATATCCTTACGCGTTTCATCACCTTGCAGTGACTTCTTCAGAGGGAAAAGCGATATGGTGTAAGTCTCTGGGTGGTAGGTTTATAAGGGTGTTCAATTAGATATAATTATTCTGCACCTGTTTGATCAATGTTCAATTAGATATAATTATTCTGCACCTGTTTGATCAATGGTCTGGCGCCCTGAGCATAAATCAAGAGGTCAGCATTCTAAACACATAATTAAAAATGTACAAATTTTAATAATTGTTCACGTAAAGAAGACTTTGATTATCAAGCTAAAGAAATGTTATTAAAATTTGAGGATAGAAAATATCCGTCTAATATTCTGAATAAAGCACTTACGGATGTTCAAAAAATCGACAGGTCTGAACTTTTGATATTGGAAAAACAAAAAGATAGAGTACATAATGAGAATGGAAATGAGAATGTAGTGTCTTTTAAACAACAGAAGAATAAACAAACAACTACCTCTCAATATGAATGTGCTTTTATCACAAAATTTAACAAAGCCTCATATAAGATCAAAAATATATTTAAAAATAATTACCCTATTTTGCTACAGGATAAAAATCTTAAAGGTATTTTACCCAATTCTCCGGTAAAAATTTACAAAAAAGGTAATCATTTACATAATATTTTAGTCCCTAGCTTTTTACGTCCAAATAAAAATAGTAAAATCGGAATTAAAAATGAAGATTCCAATGTGGAAGACAATAAAAATTGGTTGCCTGCTCCCGCAATTGGATGTTTTAAATGTAATGATGCTCGGTGTCTAATTTGCCCTTATATCAATAAGACATCTGTTTGTAAATTTTCAATTCAGGGTGAAATTCGCAAATTTAATGTGAAGGGATTCATTAATTGTGGGACGTCCTACGTGGTATATGTCCTTAGTTGCAGTTGTGACATGTACTACGTAGGATGCACCACCAGAAGTCTCCGAACGAGATTTGGTGAACACATTGTTAGGACGCAGCGTCTGTTTACTGCATGCGTCCGTCTCTCCCCTCCGTCCATTGCCTCGGCTCGTGCTGCGCCTCCCTCTCCGGCTCCACGCTGGCTCCCTGGCTCTGACTCACGCGTCGTCCTGGCAACGGCGACGCTCACTTCCCCCGTCGGGTCGGCGCTGCGTCCTGGTTGCCATGGGGACCTCCTATCGCTTCCCTTGGCGCGTACTCTGCACTCTCTCATTGGTTCCTGCTCCTTTAAAGCTTCCCTTCTGCCTCACTGCAGTGCTGGTGATAGTTTCTGATTCCAGTACTGTTGCTTGCCTTTCTGTGTGCCTAGTCTTAGCCCTGTGCTCTGCTAGTGAATTGACCGTTGAGTGTCCCCCTTGCCTGCCTTGTACCTACCTACCTATCACCTTATTGTTACCAACCTCTCCGGGTCTCCCTCCCTACATATACCTACCTACCTGGTGCTCCCCGTTTTACCTGTGTGAGTGTGTTTGTGATCCCGTAAGGGATCATTCTGTGTGCCAGAAGTATATAAGCCCTAGTGAGTCCTGTC
>WWET01008001.1:25175-43531 GCA_011038615.1 Limnodynastes dumerilii | reverse complement strand
ATAATTCTTTTTTACTAAGTGGATATTCTAATGTAATCCGGCGGTCTCCCCATACATACCCCCTTTTCCTCCCCCTAATAACAGCTATTAGGGGAGAAAAAGTGGGGTTTATACCGTTTGTCTTACGCTGGGAGCAGAGTGTAAAACTTCACTCCGGCATTTTGTAAATATCCTCCGCTTCATTTTAATGCGATAGTGCCAGTTTTCGCTTCAAAAATTGCACTATCACATTAAAATTATTTATATAAATAGACCCCAATCTGTACTGGACAAGACCAGTTTTGGAATGATGTTTTCTTAACATTTGTATTGAATGTAGACTTGAAGCTGTTTGCCAAGATTTTTTGTCAAGTGTGGCCACTAGTCTGAATTTTCTTCTTATGTCCTTGATTCATCTGGAGGAAGATGACTGTATTTTCCTTCATCATCTTTTTATCCAAAAATGTACTCTTCTACTAGGCTGATATACTGTATATGTGGATATGTTTTCTATGTTTGAAGTGATCTTTTTTTTTTTTTTTACTGTATGTCTCCTAATTAGACTTAATACAATCACAAATAAAGTTGCCAAAAAACATTGGAAAGGAATATACATTTTCAGCCAACTATTTTATTTAAACACAGCTCACCAACCTTGTAGTTTTCAAGCAAGAAATTAAGCTGACTTGAAATGTCACTGAAAATAGCGTTCTTTTCATTTTCCAAGCCCTCATATAAAACGTTGAATATGCGTACCTGAAATGTAAGCATAAATTCCTGACAAAATACAGAAAAGGACACCTGTGCTCTAAAGAGATAAATAACTTTATAAGATAGCGAAAAGAGTGGGTAACCGCACCAAAGGGGGAGTCAAAGTCTCAGTTGGAGTAACGGATATATCATGTAATAGCTATGAGATAACGGGTGCAAACAAATGGCAAGTACAAATTATTTACAAACAAATGGAGGATAGAGGTTACCCCCATTAAAAGAGAAAAGAGCCATAGTTATATATGCACAGCGACTAAAAAATAACTTTTATTAAACAGATTAAAATTTCAAATAATGTAAGCCAGCGAAAATAAATTGAGCAAAGTAAATATAATAAAGTGGTAAAAAATGCTGAAAGACAGGACAGGTGGACAGAAAAACAGAATTTTCTCTCCCCTGCAGTCACAAAAAATATTTCCAAAGTCATCCAGCAGATATCACAGCATGTCAATACCCTAGATAAACAGACCCCATATAATTCATTTGTACCAGCCTAATAGCTCTAAACTAATGTAGCCAAGGGGGAATAGAATATGGGTATGGTGGTGTTTAATGCGGCACTGCACGCCCAAAGGAGCCCTAGAAGTCCCTGCAATAACGAAATGCAGGCAAGGAGGGAACAATCTTACCAGAGATGCTGTGAAGGCAATCTGGAGGAGAATGGAGTGACTGCAGGGAGAGAGGACTGTGCACACCTGGGCTGCCGACGCGCGTTTCGCGTTAGCTGTGTCAAGGCAAGGCATACCAGGAAACACACATGTCTCATTTATCAGCTGGTGGACCAATCATTGTGAATACTATTAATTACTTACTTCAGTCCACCTGCAATTGCTATAGAAACTGCATACTCAGTAACTATCATAAGTCATATATAGATATATATACAACTAATCAATGATCACAGCATTCCACCATTTAACCAAAATCACTGAATAGGTGTCAGCAAAATAAATAGCTCAAAGAGGTAGAGGGACTAAATATACCTCAAGGGAACCCCTAGATCCAAAGCATGTGGCTATAGCAAAAAAATATGGCATAGTTAAAGGGACAGTTGTCCAATTGTCCTCCATTCTTGAGAGACAGAATAAATGAATCAAACTATCCAAATAAGCACAAGTTAAATTGAAAATTCAAAGATTAAAACGATTAGTCATGATAGGTGCATTTGTGCTGAATAAAAACTATCCTTAAGAATATCTGCATAAAGGTATACCCCTAAGGCAGAGGATGGATTGGGGGGTCTGTATGATATATCGTCATTAGCAGCAAGACAAAACACATTATTTATATTAAGAGTATTTAGATGAAAAGAAAGTATATGTGACAGATATTAAACCAGCAAATGTTACATAGAAAATCGCCATTTAAGGCAGTTCTACAAAAATGGAATCTATTTTTTACCACTTTATTATTAAATGGAATCTATTTTTTACCACTTTATTATATTTACTTTGCTCAATTTATTTTCGCTGGCTTACATTATTTGAAATTTTAATCTGTTTAATAAAAGTTATTTTTTAGGAGTCCCGTCGGTGTGCATATATAACTATGGCTCTTTTTCTCTTTTAATGGGGGTAACCTCTATCCTCCATTTGTTTGTAAATAACTTTATAAGATGTCATGTCATATTGTGAGATTTAAATAAATCAAATTGTTGAAACATTAATATGTTTAACACATTAGCGTTAAAAGCAGTGAATAACCAGGAGGATGCGTAAAGCTGTCCATACACTGCAGCGATTATCAGCCCAATTTTGCAATTATTGTGCTATCGGGCGAATTATTGTGCAAGTGCATGGTAAAATTTTTTCGCCAATCATCCAATAATTGTCCAAGAACTCCTTTTGAGCTATTATTTGATCTTTGGACTTGTCTGGTTTAAATCGGGCCAACGCAAATGATAAAACGTATGGGCATTTCACAATAATCGTGAAATATGCACCGATAAAATGCTGGTGACATTAGTACTTTCCTAGGCGTGATTATGCAAATTATGAATGAAATCGTACAAGAAAAAACATTTATCAAAACCTATTTGTTGGAGACGATAAAAGGAGATTAAAACTCTGGTTTTTTTTTACATTTTATGACAATTATCGGCTGAAATTAGTGTAGTGTATGTCTAGATAAAAACTCATGAAGTATTTTGGGGAATTCATGCGATTTTCGATAATTGCTCTAGTGTATGGCCTGCTTAAGACAAATGATCCTTGATTTGTCTGTAAGAAGATCATTGGTTACTTGATGAAGGCAGTTTATGGAGGTGCTCAAAGTCAGGCTAAAGTGGGTCAAGGAGGGAATGGAAGGATACACAATTCGCTTTAGTTGTTTTAGAAAATAGAAGTAAGGGACAGCAGAGAAATGGGTATATATCAGGGTTGCCGACTCTCCCGGAATGTCCGGTAGACACCTGAAATTCAGGCAGTTCTCCCGGTATCACGGGAGAGCCTGCAAATCTCTTGCAAGGGTCTTGAGGCTTGTGGTTTCCATGAAACCATGGCCTCAAGTCCTGCCCCCCCCCTGCCTGGCAACACTAGTATCCTAGTGTTGCTAGGGACACGGAGGGACCTGATGATGCAAATTGCGTTATCAAGCCCAGCCTCCATCCCCATTAAACCCCAAAAGGGGTAATTAATAGGGTAATTAATAGTTAATGTACAGGGCTTCATGACACAATTTGCATAAATTGCGTCATAAAGCCCGCCCCCTGCATGTATGGCTTCCCTCCAGGATCTCTCGGAGGAAAGCTTTTAAAAGTCGGCAACCCTGGTATAGATCAGCCTTGACCAACCTGTGGCTCTCCAGGTGTTGTGAAAGTGCAGGTCACAGCATGCTTTATCAGGTATCAGCTATGTCTATACAGTTAAAGCATACTGGGACTCATAGTTTCACAATACCTGGAGAGCCATATAGATGAACAGCCATATAGAGTTTTTCCCCAAATTACACCTTGCCGTGTAACAAACGTTTATTTGAGAATATCTAGAAAAAAGTGCTTGAGGAGAGTGCGCTGCTTCTATACTACCTTGAAATTGGTCACAATTATAGAGATGGTCAAAATCATAAATGAATATATTTCAATACCTCTAAATCAAATTCTCACTCAAATGAATCAATTATGTATAACAAAGCTATACCGGTAGGTTATATGCTGTGTATCAATAATCAAATGATGATAAATTGGTAAAATAATCAAATATATACTAATAGATCCATTAATAAAATACTGAAGAATTTAGGTTTCCAAAACTATCTATTGAAGTGAATGCAAAAAAACCTTTTTTGTGCGGTGTAAAACCGCTTCAGGAGCAGAAACGAATATCATACAATGTATACTGAATAAAAAAGCTTATGGTTATAATAACATATCAGTCATATAGCGTCCAACAAAATAGCAGCAAAATCCAATGAGACCACAGATATCCTGTTTGTAACAGTTAATTCTGTGGATGAGTGGCTCAGCCCCTCAGCTGATTCTTAAGATCCACTTCCCCCAATTGACACCTCGGAAAGAGAGTATATAAATAAAATAAAATTAACACGTTTATTTAACAATATAGTAGGATAATCACAATCATGAATGAATAAATAAATAAATAAGTTAAACAAAACACTTTCCTGAGGAGAAGGCAGCGGTACATAGAGGTCCACACCGAGGAAGTTGTTGAAACCCGTTGTCCTGCTTCCACGACTTCCGGAACGTCAGTGGAGGGAGGCCAGGGTGTAGAAAGAATGTTGCCGTCTGCTGCAATAGAGGGATGACCGCTGACGCGTTTCAGAACCGTCGGGTTCCTTTTTCAAAGCGAATGCGGATCGATGGAGGGGCTGGCCTATTTATAAGAATAGCAAGCTTCTGATTGGTTCGTTTTTCTCACGTGACAATCACAAAGGCAATCTCCGGATTCCACGTGTGTTTGTCCATCTAATAATAGCTCTGATGTGGTCTAGGTCCGTGATAGACGGAGAGGTCCTATTTGTGAAATGTAGTCCCTTAGTTTGATAAAATGAAAATAGGATAGGAATGGTAGTTCCACCAACCTAAGTGATGGTAATAGCTCCCAGGTATTCTCCCTTACGTCTGCTCCGATAGTCATATATGAAAGGAGAAAATGGCATGTCTCATACTAATTCCTGGATAGACTCCTGGAAAAAACATAAGCTATATACATAGTGCTATCTTCAGAAAAACTGATTGCAGATCGGGAGATTGCACAAACGCAGACAAATCCATAAAAACAGATAATACATAAATAATTAATTAAATAAAAAAGGCAGTGTATCTCCAACTCATATGAGACACAATTCTCATGGTTGCTATTGGATGACATTGAAATGAAATAAAAAGAAAACACTTCCGAATCTAACGTAATTTGCACACTTAATAAGCGTCAGCATGTTAAGCCTTTTAAGCATGCTGCGCTGTATCCGGTGCAAAAAAAAAAAAAACTGTCAAAAAAACATACACAATATACATTTTTTTTTTTATTCAAATGATTTTTATTTAATTTTTTGACAAGAACAAAAAAAAACAAAACAGTCAGCAATAAAAAAAGACAAATCAAGACATCTTACATCTGAAAGAACATCAGATAATTTACAACAAGCAAATGTTAACATCAATTTGGTTACACATAATCAGCGCAATCGCACCAGGAAACATCAGTACAAAATGCAAATGACCACAGTTACTCGCCGCCACTTATCTCACTTACAGGAAGACCTCCATAAAACTCAGAGTCAAGCCAGGCGTCCCATACCTTGTGAAATTTATGCGGATGACCCCTACTCTCATAAATAAACTTCTCATGACTCAGGGAGGTATTAACTACCCGCAGCCAGTCCCCAAGCGCAGGGGAAGCAGTGGCACACCAAAACCTAGCTATGCATACCTTAGCCCACATACATAAAAAGGTAACATACTTTTGTTTTGATCTAGTAAAGTGGTCTTCAAGCCCTATACCAAATAGACACCATTTTGGGTCAATAGGCGGAATAGCAACCCCCGTTTGCCCAATAACATTAAGGACCGTAATCCAAAAACTTTGCACCCGTGGGCACTCCCAGAGCAGGTGCATAAAATTAGCACCCTCCCCCCCACATTTGGGACAAACATTAGAGTGTGAGCTATTAATCCTAGCCAGCCTGGCCGGTGTAAGGTATACTCTGTGAATTAGGTAAACTTGAATTTGCTGGTGCCTAATGCTAGCTGTCAAGCCCTGAGAGCTGCCCAACATTGCCTCCCATTCCTCATCATCCAGGGGACCAAGATCCTCCGTCCACTGCAGCTTAATATGTTCCAAAGAGGTTTCAGGCATAGCCGCCAGCAGTGCCGAATAAATTCCAGACACTACATGTTCTTCCCCAATAGCCATCAACATCCTCCTAACCGGAGATACTGAAAACAGTGGATTCAGCTGACCAAATTGAGCCCTAATCACATGCCTAAGTCCATAGTAATTAAACCACATGTAGTCAGGGAGCGAGAATTCAACCTTAAGTTGCGCCAAAGTCTTAAACCCCGCCTCACCGAATATGTGATGACAAGTGTCTATCCCCCATCTATGCCATATATCAGAGCCTTCAAAGGCTTGGAGAGCAGAAAATAACTTGTTCCCCCACAACGGAGTAGCAGGGTCAATGTTTTCTCCCCCAAAGAAGCCATGAGCCCACTGCCATATTTTCTGAGCCTGTAGGATAATGGGAGCAGAACCACTAGGATAAGGACCCGACAACAAAGCCTGTATAGGAGAATGATTAAATCCTGCCTGCTCCACCAGGGTCCAATGTAAGTCGCCCTGAGAGGCTTCTGTAGCCCAGACCCGTAAATGTGACAATTGGGCCGCACAGTAATAGAAATATAGATCCGGAAGTGCCATCCCCCCCCACCCCTGGGCCTACATAAGTTGTCCCTACTAATCCTGACTCGTTTGCCTCCCCACACAAAAGAGATAATCAGGGAATTGAGTTTATGAAAAAATTTTTTAGGAATCAGAATTGGCGACTGAAGAAGCACATACAGCAGTTTAGGCTGCACTATCATTTTTAGTAGATTAACTCTACCCAGGACCGTAAGGGGCAATCTACTCCAAACTTTCATCCTAACTTCTAAGTTATCAATAATGGGAACTAAATTAAAAGGAGAAAAGTCCAGCATGTCATTGGAGACTGAGATACCAAGATACTTGAACTGAGAGGTCCATTGTAAAGGGCAACCAGGACGACAGACCCCAGGAACGGAGCAGCCCTAATTATTTACAGGAAACCATTCCAGCCCTAAATGGATCCTGTGCTGCCCATTGATGGAAATAGCCCAGAGCTGGAGGGGTAAATTTTACCATTCACTTATGGCCTAATTCAATTGAGCGCGTATTTTTTTTAAATACGTGAATAAAAAATACAGCCTTCGCCCGCAATACACGCAAAAAATATGCGCGATTCAATTAGAAACGTCCACCCGTCCGCCTGCCCGCCTCCAACGCAAGTTAATTGGACCATGAGTGTCTTGTCAGTGCTCATGTTTGTGCTTCCATCCCCCTATAAAATACGCACATGTCTCTCATGACACCTGGTTATTTTCTGTATCTTTATAGACTGTCTGTTTCCATGCAATAACAAATGTCAGCATCTTGAATCACTTCCCATAACCAGCCCTGCCGTTGTTGTACCTTTTATATGTCTGTAATAATCTCTTTAGGACCTTTTGCACTTAAATGTCAAAATAATGACTGCAGCAATCAATTGAACTATATCAGTAACAGTGGCCCCCAGTATAGTCCGCTTCCCACTTTTCAATGAGTGTGTTTTACTTTTCAGCAATTATGTATTTTGTAGAAGAGAATAATAGAAAAAAGCTGATTTTCTTTTTTTTAAACTTCTGCCAGCGTCATTTTTCACTTTTCAATGTTCTCTCCTACTTTGATAGTTATTTTTTTAACCTACAGCTATTTAACAAAAATGTGAATTCTCTGTGGCATTGTGTAGCCATCAAAATCCTACCACCAATATTTTCTCTATTCACTTTGCTGTATACTTCAATTTATTTGAGTTGAAGGCAGCATAGAGATATAACTACACAGTAGTGTTTGAGGATTTATGTGGAGTATCACATTTCTGTTGCCACCGTGCTGAGAGGTGATCAACAGGAGCTTAGAGGATCTGTACTTCGGTGCTGCCTAGGTTTGTCGCGCTAACTTTTGGTAACATATGCCTTATAATGAACAGAGCCATTTTCTGGAATCAGGAAAATCGATTGATCTGTTGCTCAGAACAATAATCTGTCCAGTTTGGTATGTGTCAGATAATTGCTGGAAGAATGTCTTTACACTTTAAAGTTTTCCTGAATTTCACCCTCACATGTCATAATACGCACCTTAATGAGGTGCGAAAAAAATTATGCCCATAATGTAAAAATAACGCGCAAATTTTAACGCGTGGAAAGCAAATGAATAGCAAAAAATTTGCACTTGCAATGCATTTCAATAGAGACAAAAAATACGCGCGATAGACAAAAAATACGTGGAAAAAGGCGGAATTGAATCGGGACTAAAAAATACGTGCGAAAAAATGTATGCAAATTAGCAAAATACGCAGAAAAAATACACTTCGTGCTCAATTGAATTAGGCCCTTAGTGTCCCAATGGCTGCTAAAATGGAGCACTAAGACGCTGGGGAACAAGGACTTTTACATACAGAGGGCAAGGAGTCCGGACCAATCAGCTGGTCGAGATGAGTTTTGTTGTGTGGTGTGCTGAGTAAGCTGGTGCATGAAGGAGGACGGAGGGTGCTGATCTGTGGGGTAGGAGACTATTGCTGAGAGTAACAGTGCTTGAAAAAACCAACAATGCTGCAGACCAGAGACAGAAACCCCAGACCCTGTCCAGGGAGCCTAGCACCTGAGTGACAATGTTCAAGGGGTAAGCACCCAGACATTGTGGGACCAAGTTAAGAAAGAGAGAGGGATAGATAACCCCCATACATTCTCACTCAGCACACTCAGTTCCCGATTTTCATCCCAGGCTGGCAGAGGGTATATATATACCCCAATGCGCCGGGATGTCCTGCGTGCAGGACATAGTTTGCGTCGTCTGTATAGGGTTTGATTTTTTGCAAAGACACGGATTAAAAGCTTACAAGACTGGACCCCCATCAGACCAGGTAAGTATTTTTTTTTTTTTTTTAAACATTTTATTGAATTTTTTTTCGGAAATACATATTATACCGCATACACTGTTTCATACATGGTTACATACTCCACAAGGCAACATCACAGAGGATAAAAAATGTATACAATTTACTCATGAATAGTGGAGCGGACAATTAAACAGATGTTATTAGATAGATTACATTCCACAGATACGGCTCGATTAGCCAAAAGTACAGTAATGAACAGTATTTAGGTTATGACAGCCATCTGTTATTGGTTCCCCCTCCAAGAATAAGATGTGCCGGCAAGCTATGGCTTTGTGATAAAGCCTCAAACAATAAACAACAATATAACACTCACAACTTATCCATACCACCAACTGCACTCTATCCCATAAAAATATGTGTTTTGTAGATGCTCACCATTAGATATAGCTGGTTGCGACTCTTGACTAGAGACATAATAGGTCATCTCCTAATGGGCGAAAGTGTTGGCCTGTCAAATGAGCTACTGCCTCTATGTTAAACTTCGATAAATAAACCACGCAGTGGTCTCAAATATCTTTAAAATTCTACTTTGGACCTGCTCAGGGAGGTATTCAATGTAAATGCCCCATTTTTTGTAGAAGTTAGGAACCCCCTTTTCCACCTCTGGGAGTGTAGCCCTCCGTTCTAAATATAAAGTCTCTAATAGGGTAGACTTAACTGCGCTGAGGAAGGGGGGAGATTTTACCGTCCAATTCCGCAGTATTGTTTTTTTTGCCACTGTAACTAGAACAGTTAAGAAGGGAAGACATTCCTTCACCCTTGGGATGGTGGACCAATCATCAAAGTTAGCCAATAGCAGGGCTTGGGGGTTTAGAGCTAAATTGGTTCAGAATAGCATTAATAAAATTCATGACTTTGCGCCAAAATATACGGATTTTGCCACACTCCCAGAAGTTGTGACAGAAGGTGGCCCTGCCAGCATGGCACTTAGGGCATTGCCCAGACTCCTCTGGGTTCATATGCCGTCTTTGGGTTTGAGAGATATATGTTCTATGAAGTGTTTTATAGTGAACCTCCTGCAGGGCGGACGAACGTAACGCTTTAAATGTGGAATCGTAGTATTTGATTAAGATATCAGGGGCAATGTCTATCCCTAGGTCTTGAGACCATGCCCGTGCCTTCCGACACCACAGCTTTAAACTATCAGCTGACAATAGTTCGTCAGACACATACCTAATGTGGAAATTATGAGACTCCAAAAACACAAGCAAAGATTTGACAGTGTTAGGGGCATCTTTTAATTGGGATTGCACCTGTCTCGCATAATGTCTCGCCTGGAAATACCGAAATAGGTGTCCGTTTGGAACATCAAAGGTATCCTTCAGATATTGGAACGATCTTATATCCCCACCCGGGTCAAAAACATCTTTAATTTTGCCTATACCTTTCTCCTTCCAAAGTTTAAAGGTTACATCAGTATTGCTCGGCAGAAACTGTGGGTTACCCCAAAACGTATTGTACATGGAGATCCCGGGAGAACTACCTAATTGTTTGTTTATTTTCACCCAAGAAAGATGCATCCTTGAAGAGGATATTGCTCATTATATGTATGGGGATTTGGGACTTAGGGAGATGAAGCAAGGCAGACAACGTGAATGGGTGAGCTAGCTCCGCTTCTAACCTTTGGCACGTGAAGTGGTGCTTATCAAAAAGCCAATCTGTAAAATACCTTGCCATAGCTTCATGTGTGAATGCAGATATGTCTGGAAATCCCAAGCCCCCCTCTCTACGGTTAAGCTGCATGCATCTCCGAGCAACTCTCACTTTCTTGTTGCCCCAAATAAATTTCGTTAGCAGTGTCATACATTTGTGCATGTCCCCCCTAGTTAATGCCAGGGGCAGCATCTGTATTAGATATGCTATTTTAGGGAACAATATGATTTTAACTATAGTTAGTCTTCCCAAAGTTGAAACCGGTGGATTATTCCACTTCTGAGTGTACTCAGATATGTGGTGTAGAATTGAAGTGAAATTAGCTTTATATAAATCACTAGTCCTCGAGGTGATGGCAACACCTAGATAGGTGAACCTGGATGGATCCAGCCTGAAGGTTTGAGCTATTAGGGGGTCATCAGCCAGGTGCTCAGATCCCGGGAGCAAAAGAACTTCAGATTTGTTAAGGTTAAGCTTGTATCCCGTGAATTTCCCGAATTCGTCTACAATACGCAGAATTGTAGGTATAGATGCTTCTGGACGATATGAATAGAAGCATATCGTCCGCAAAAAGGGAGACCTTCGAGATGACACTCCCAATCTGGATGCCATGAAATCTAGGTGCCTGGCGTAACATTATGGCCAAGGGCTCTAGTGCAATTGCAAACAGTAAGGGGGAGAGAGGACAACCCTGTCGGGTCCCCCTCTCAATATGAAACACCCCCGATCTACAACCGTTGCTTATCCCCTGCGTATAGGGGGAGGTATACAGGGCCCCCAGAATCTCAGCAAATGATCCAGGAAAGCCGAAGCGGGACAGTGACTCCCATATATGGTCCCAAATGGCCATATCAAACGCCTTTTCGGCATCTAAAGAAATAATCAACTCAGGATTGGAGCCACTGTCCCGCTCTGCCCGCTGCACCACCGCCAGAACCCTCCGTATGTTGACCACCGAGTAGCGGCCCATTATAAACCCAGTTTGGTCACAATTTATGATTCCAGGCAACATAACCTTCAAACGCTCCGCCAGGTTCTTAGTGAAAAGTTTGTAGTCCAAGTTTAACAAGGATATCGGTCAGTAGGAGGCTGGGGAGGTCGGATCCCTGCCAGGCTTTGGCAGGACTTTAATAATAGCTGCGTTGAAGTAGGCTGGGATAGTCTTTGAGGTCATAATATCATTATAAAAATTTTGCAAATGAGGGGCTATGTCATCAGCAAGAATTTTAAAAAACTCCCCACTAAACCCATCTGGACCCGGAGCTTTCAACGGTTTAAGTTGCTTTATTGCCCCCTTAACTTCAGCTAAGGTTATCTGAGCCTCCAAAATACCCTTTTGCGCTCCCGTTATCCGAGGCAGGCTTAACTCATCCCAAAAGGAGGATTTTAGAGTGGCATTTATTGGCTCTTGCTTCTATAGGTCTAGGTAAAATTGCCTCAAAACCTCTACAATTTCAGGTCCGCTACAAACCTGAGATCCTGTTTTATCAACCAGGGAAGCGATAAAGTTGGATTGTCGTTCACCTTTAATCAGGTTCGACAAAAGCCTCCCCGGCCTATTTCCCCATTTGAAGAACCGAGAGTTCCTATTTGCTGCCGCCTTATCAGCGAGTCGGCCCAAGATTCCCTCTAGATGTATAGAATGATATTGATAGTTCTGGAGACGTGTAATATCCGGGGCCTCTAGGTAGTCCTGATATGCCCTGGATAAGTTCTGCTGTGCCGCAACATATGCAGCATTCAGTTCCCTTTTATTCTTGGCGACAAAGGAAATTATGGACCCCCTAGCGACCACTTTAAAGGTTTGCCACAGCAGAGATGGGTTATCCAAGTGAGGGTTGTTATTGTATATGAAATCTGACCAGGTGGCTTTCAGCATGTTCCTAAAACTTAACGTGTTTGTGAGATAGGTCGGAAAGCGCCATTGTCTAAAGTCAGCCCCCCTAACCCCAAATTCTAGTTGAATCCAAACAACCACATGATCAGATAAAACTATATTCTCTATCTCTGCATGAGAAGTTACAGACACCAAAGACTCAGACACCAGCACATAATCTATTCTTGACATGGTTCCATGCACAGCTGAGAGATAGGAATAACTTTGTTCCCCAGGGTGCTTCAACCGCCAAATATCTACGACTCTTAATTTAGTACCTATGGGCCTGATTCAGAGATACGATTTCCACGGCACTTAGGAGCGTATATTTAAGATCTTAGAAAATTCGCAAAACTGCGCATGCGTAGTAATAGTGCAACGCCGTCTACGTAGCGGTTAGGAGCGTAAATTCGCTAAGAGCGTAAGTTTGAATCGCACGCAAGCACTTAAGATCTTAAGTGCTGCGAATCTTTAAGATCTTAAGGATTTGCATGGAAATGGGCGGGGGGAGGCAGGGAAATGAGGGAAAGTGGGCGCGGGCTGACACTTAGGATCTTAAATGAACGCTACCACGTCACTTAAGATCCCAAATGACAGTGCAGAGTTAGGGCTAGTCAATGGTGGTCTAAGTTTAAGATCCACCGCTGTTTGCAAGGGGAGTGACTCTTTATGCAGTGGGCTGGAACCTGCTAGGATCTTAACATTAGATGCGTATATTTGCGATCTTTTCGCAATCGCATCTCTGAATCAGGCCCTATCTGCCTAATCCCAAATCTTTGTTTAGTTCTAGCGGTTCTGGTTCTCCCTACGATGTTCAAATCTCCCCCGAGTATCATCTCAGTGTCAGCATATGCGTAAAGTTTGCAAACCAAAGATTGGAAGAAGCCTTGGGAGTAGCCGTTAGGCGCATATATATTGCATAAAATAAGCTTACGGTTAAACAAGGACACCTCCAATATGACAAACCGCCCCCCTTTGTCGATTAGCTGGGAGTGTATGTTTATGTTCTTGCGAAGAAGTATTGCTACACCCCTTGCTTTGGATGTAAAAGTTGCTGCCGCCAGGAGTAGCCTCTAGTATTCAGCTTTAGAGCCTCTTCACTAGTCAAATGGGTCTCTTGTAAGTATACAATGTCCAACTGTAGTTTTTTAACATAAGCAAACAATCTATTTCGTTTGACTGGCGAATGTATCCCTCTCACATTCCAAGAGCCCAACTTACACGTGGTCATCTAGCTATTTTTGAGTGGATGTCTAAGTAAAGAGCATTGATTCTCCTAATACCTTGCGTGTACAGTTGGTGAATGGCATAACCCAGAGCACAAACAAAAACATAACAATAAAACAGAACAAACATTGAATAACAGAAATATTTAGAAGACCCAATAGAGAGACTTAGTCTCCTATTCTGGCATATGCCAATCATGGAACTTCCGTGAGAATTTCTCATGCTATTCTTAAGTCTATCACAAGCTCTCTGTCCCCCCGCCCCCCCATTATACTAATAAACGGAATGAGTTACCACAGCTTAATATTTAATAACGTCTAAGTACCGGGTATCTAGTAACATCTAAGAGAGAACACACCCCTTATGATAAATCTTCCTACACAAAAAAGAATACTATCAGTGTCAGCCCCATTATATATTTGTATTAAGCTATACTACACAGAGGCATAGAAGTCCAGAGAAGGCCAGCGAGTGCCATTGTAAACGTGTAGCACCCCTACAATAAACAGGATCAAGACAAAGTTCCAAAATGCCAGGCTTGCAGCCTGGATACCTGAATATGTTTGGGAGTCACCGCCGTCTTGAATCAAATTGGGTGACCCAAAGCTCTCGGACAAAGGCCCCAGCCTCAGCAGCCGAGGTAAAGTCCTGGGAGTCCCCAGTGTAGATCCGCAGCCGCGCAGGGTATAGGAGGGCAAAGCGGTGCTTCTGCTTCACCAAGGAAGTGCAGAGTTCAGAAAACACTTTCTTACTCTGCCGAGTAATCCTGGAATACGCGAAGGGTATGTCCTTCCCAAGTGATAGTGGATCGTTGTTTGCATGCCGTCCAGATCTGCGATTTGTGAACATAGCTGAGGCATTTAAAAATAACGGGCCTTGGACACGTGTGAGGATTGTCTCGCACCTGTCCCAGGCGGTGCGCACGTTCCACCACCAGTGATGTACAATTATTTTGGATACCCAACAGCGCGGGTAAGGTATTCTGCAGAAAGTCAAACAGGTGCTGACCCTTGAGAGATTCTGGGAGGCCTATTATGCGAAGGTTACTGCGGCGAGACCTGTTCTCCAGATCATCGATTTTTGCCCACAAAGAGTGTTGATCCTTGGTTACTGTAGTCATCTGCTGCTTAAGGGCGCAAACATCATCAAAAATTTCACCCATTCGTTGTTCAACAACAGTAACATTCTGTGATATCTGATGGAGTTTCTCACCCAGATCTTGGACTATCTCTGTAAATTTCTCTGCTTGGGCTTGTAGCATAGGTCCCATTGTAATGTTAATGGCCCTTACCACGTCCGCGTAGGTCACTGGAGAGGGGTCCAAATCAGGGGCAGGTGAAGTTTTCTGGCTGTCTACTTGGTCTCCCAATGGGCAAGGGTTGCCGACAGGCTGCTGAGTAAGGGTTCCTGCCGCCGAATTTGGTGCGACGGCCATCTTGGAGGCCTGCTTGGAAGAGTCGCCTCGCTGACGCTGTGCTCTGGACAATATAGCGGGGTGCAGGTATTTGTCCATCCGAGTCTGTGGACCCTTAGAGCAACAGAGCGTCCCTTCTTTCGTCAGGGAATGGTCCGGTGCAGGTATAGGATGAATGAAGGGAGCAGGGTGACGGAGCCAGCGATGCCTGCGACCGCTCACATAGCATCCGGAACCGGAAGTCCACCAGGTAAGTATTTTAATATTTTTTTATGGACATCTTATGGGCATTTTATTTATTTTTTACACTTTTAAAGGGGCGCTTGTTCCGTTATTTAGATAGCCATAAAGGGGCACTTGGGGCATATAGGCATATTTCTAACGGGCACTTGGGGCATATTGGCATTTTTCTAACGGGCACTAGGGGCATATTGGCATATTTCTAACGGGCACTTGGAGCATATGTTTTGATTTATAGAGGGGCTACTAGTGGCATTTTTGCTTATTTATATAGTGGCGTGATTTATTTTATTTCTTTAGATTTTTGGGGGGCACGTGGAGGATTTCTTATTTTTTGGGGGGGAGGTCCCTGTATGTTTGTTTTAGAACATATTGGCATGGGTAGCGATTTGGGCCAGGGCATGCTGGCGATAGTAGTTCTACAAGCGCTAGCATGCCTTGTTATTCATGGGCATGCTTGTGCCTGTAGTTCTACTAGCGGCAGTATGCCCTGTCCGCCGGGAATTTATTTTTTTAAACATAGGTTGTGGCGGCGGGGCAGGCGGGGAGAACAGGTTTTTTTTTTACTTAGGCAAAAAAAAATAGCAATTAAGGCTCCGACTAGTTTTTAACAAGTCGGATGTGCCTTGCACATCCGCATACTACTCTGAGTAGCACCCTACGTGCTTTTCAGAGTGGGCTATAGGATGCACAGAAGTGTATCCTTGAATAGCCTGTAGTCAAATGAGCATGTGCGATTCCGCATCGCCCATTCTCGTAACTCTGAATCCAGTCCTAAGTGGGAACCCATTGCAGAACAATAGAAAGAGAACTATACATGGTAGCGTTCTCTATCTCCTGCTAATAATACTAATGTGACATTATATTATTTATGTGTGGTATTAGAGAGTTCAGCAGTATTGTATTGTTTACATTTTATTGTATAAAATTGCTATAATCTCATTGTTAAACAAAGTCATTTTGCTAAACTGTATATTTAGATAAAAGTAATACTCTGCAGTGACCTACTGTTCCAGCTAAATAAAATCATTAGCCACTGTCCACATGTGTAGGGACTTGTTGGGGGTCTCTGGGGGGGTTCCCATCTCTCTGCCTATCCAGTACAGAACCCAGGAGCCACATAAAATTGGAGATAACTCTAAAGGCCGAGAGTGACGACATCTGCAGGGAAAAACAGGTACCACTCACACCGCATTAATAGCTGTCTATTACACAATCAATCAATTAATATATATAATATATCCCAGCCAGACATACTGATGTTTGTTTTAATATGTATACAGCATCTTCAGCTCTACCTGAAAAGCCCTAATGTGTTACACATTTTCTACTAGATCAGCATTTCTTTAGGGTAAAGCTGGCCATACGCTAGAAATATTTTTGGGTGATTGGGCCAATAATCGCTGTTTATTGTGCCACCTCCTGCTGGGATAAATACTCGTCCTAATGTGTGGTCAACTTTACCCTGGGCATGAACCATGACGACTTTCACTATCAGATCTCTAAGTCCTATTACATATTAGTGATTCATCCTTGGTGTCCAGCATTGTTTACTAACTTGTTAATTTCTTTTCAAACTTCGGTCATGAGATATCACATAATCAAGAACATACCCATTAAAGTGTTTCCTAAAATCATCTGAATAAATATTTGTAAGATAAATGGTACCCTTACCTTAAATCTAGAGTGGTTGCCATAAAAGCAAGGATTGTACACACTAGTTGATGTTACTTGATCCTTTACAGAATTCCACATTTCAGTGGCAACTGGCACCAAATTATCTAACACATCATGTACCTATAGATGAAAAAAAACAGACATACAAACAGTATTTTGTTTTATGTAACATATTTTATACTTCTGTTATTCTCAGTGCATTAGCATTATTGTTAAAAAGCAAATTCTGGCATTTTAAGAGCTTACTTAAAGCTAAAAGCCTAATGCTTAAGAATATTGATGAATCAGACAGCCCAGTCTAGGGGCTGATTCAGAGCTGCGCTTCCTTCTATTTTTCAGACGGAAGCGCAGAGAAAATGGCCACTGCGCATGCCCAGATCGGGAGTGCTCACAGCATCCGACTGTGTCCGCATCCGACCAGGCTGCGCCTGTGGAGGAATATTTGAATGAGAAAAGAGTCGCTTTTCTCATTTAAATATCATTTCCACCGCGGTCCGCTGGCTGCTTAATTAGCCTTACACTTGCACCTTCTCAAGAGATGGTGCAAAGTATAGGCACAGCTCAGCAGAGCTGAAAAAATATACAGTTAATTAAAGTTAAAAAAACTTTTAGTAAAAAATTAACCCCTTCCCCCGCCTACCCCACAGTCACCGCGACCGAACTATATAAATAAATAAAGAACGGGCCGCCCGGGCATGCAGCCGCTAGTAGACCTACTGGTGCAAGCATGCCCATGAATGACAAGGCATGCTTGCTCTAGTAGCACTACTATCGGCAGCATGCCTTGCCCCAAAAACCATACTGTGCCCTTGCAAAATATAAAAAAAAAACGCCCCAAGTGTCCCCCTATAATAATAAATGTAAAAAGAATGTAAACGCCACGTCCCTAGTCATTATCTTTAAAAAAATTTCAGAGCCCACATAGGAAAAGTAAAAAACATATGTGCCCCTTAAAAAAATAAAATTTAAAACAATGTGCCCGTTACACAATAATAAAAAAAAAAATGGCCAAAAAAATGCCCACATAAATTAAGAAAAAACATACTTACCTGCTCTGATGGGGTCCAATGATGTATCCTTTTATTCTGGAGGTGGTCTTGGCAAAATAACAAAAGCCTACGCACAGGACAATGCCCATGTCCTGCACGCAGGACATCCCAGAGCTAATGACAGGTCTACTGTCATTGGGGTCTATTTATACCCTTTGGGCACTGTAAGAATTATCGAGAGAACGAGAATTCTGACACTGAATTCTCGTTCTCTCGATAATTCTTACAGTGCCCAAAGGGTATAAATAGACCCCAATGACAGTAGACCTGTCATTAGCGC
>WWET01008000.1:29651-41824 GCA_011038615.1 Limnodynastes dumerilii | reverse complement strand
ATTTAACTCGACATATCTGTTCATTTAAAGTATCCAGAATACTCTCATCAAAACTTCCAATGATTGGAAACTTATGCTCACAAGACTTGGTCATCTTGACCCAACGACTACAATGCTTAGTTGCAACAATACCATGTCTTTTTTCCATAATATGTAAAGCCGATCCGTCCGGCACCTTGCCCTATCAGCAATGACCCTTCTGCTCGCTCCATCTTGAGTTAATCCGCTACCCATTCGCAACTGTATAAACTGTATGGGTATATCGTACAACACAATACGCACTTTTAAGAAATACGCAAGGGTAACAAAGCACCAAAAAGTCAGATATCACAGCTTCGATCCGAATAGCCACTATTAGAACGCGTCAAAATAGCGTTATCCCTCTACACTGCGAAAATCAATCAACACAAACCAGATCTCTCAATAGCCCGTCGGCGGAGACTACCGGCACACTATGCATACACAAGTATCCTCACTTTCCTCGATTAAAAGAACCTCATACCAGAAGACAACTAGCAGTTAATAATGGTCCCAGGACAAAATAAATCTCTATTACAGTTTCTCACAAAATCATACACTAACAACTTCAATAACTTCAAATAACTTCAATAACTTCAACAACTTCAATAATTAGCTTTCAAAACAGGGAAGTTTTACAGATTCTGGTTCAAATAGACAATAGAAAAGCAGGAGAAAACTCAGAACTTTGTAGAAACAATAGGGTAAAAACACGTGTTATTTTTGGCGCGAAAATTCGCGTGCGCGCGAAAATTCCTATTGTGAAATACCGCTAAAACCCGCACCTTGCAATTAACCCCGATTATACCAGTAACTATACTAGCGTATAATTACGTACTCATACACGACCTTTTTGTCCCAAATTCAAATAGCAAGTTTCCTAATTACACAGCGCTTGATTAACTGACACTAGGCATACAATATTAGCAAATATCAGCAATATAAATATCACATTTACTCACCATATCCTTCCACCCTTTGTCAGTGAAGAAAGCGCTGCGAAATAAAGCAGGAAATTGCCTCCATTCCGAGCCCCCAGTTGTGGATACAGAGTACCCCAAAAAGTACCCCCGTAGATCAGTACGTAATTACCCGCTAAACTGCAAATAATAGCACAGAGGCAAAGATTAGTTCAAACTTACGCAACAGAGTTTACTCAACAGAATCAGGGTAACAGCAAGGTACAACAAGACAGTATTCATGCAGCGCAGCCGACCAGGAAGGCAAGACGTTCAGTCCAGACGTCTTCTCAGGAAAGATGAGAGTGAGTGTCCAAATGTAAGTCCTTTTATGTCCATACATCAAAGGGGTAGCCGATCTTCTGCTTGATTGGAGGGATCTCAATCCTCTTGGTGGTTCCTAGGTCATCATTGGTTCTGGGGTCTTCCTTTGTTCTCTCCTTGGAGGGTCATCCGCATATCCTTCATTCATATACTTTTTATACTCTAACCTAGCATAGCGCATAACTACTGCCGCAAACATGCGGTCTTATTAGCGTCTAGCTAACATTATGGGTTATGATTTAAGCTACCCTATGAGTATAAACAATACATATAAAGTCCATTCAGAAGCTGTTTGGCGATTTTCTCCTGTTTACTCCGTCTGTAGAGATAAAGCACTGTTTTAATAAATGGGAACATTTTAGTACATTTTATATTAACAAACCCTGTGTGTTTATTTGTGTGTAAATGTATGTCTTATTACTTTAATATCGAATTTAACAAAGCCCGCGAAAGTGTGTACGAGCATCGAAATGCACGCGCACGTGCGTACGCGTTACCGATTTCCCGCACTTTTGCGGTTCTTTGTCTCTTACTATACAGCGATTAATATGCAAATATTCGCAAATATACTTTAATATTTTTCTGTTTCGACATAGATGACACCTTTCGTGTCACAGGTGAGTTTGTCCTTGATTATGTGGGTTTCTTTGGTGACGGAGCATTTGAAGCTTGTGACTGGCTGAGTGCTTTGGTTTGGGGAGAGATTGCAGGCCTGGCACCTGTTACAGCGAAAAAAACCAGATTTGTTTTCTCCCAACCAAGTGTTACTAACAGTTGCATCTTCGCTGAGAGCACTTGGAGCTAGGATAGTTCTTAGGTTGTTTGCCTTCCTATACGTAAATTTAGGTTTCTCAGGAAGAAAGTTTTTAGCTGTTGGGTCCTGTAGTAAAACATGCCAATGTCTGGCCGTGATTTTTTCAAGTGATTTGTGATCGTTGCTGAAACCACTTATGAAGCGTACTTCCTCCTTTTTGTCCTTCTCAGGTTGGGTGTTAGTATGGGTACTGTCTTTTATCTTGCTTTTAAGTAGGGTTTCTCTATTCAGATTCCTGCTTTTGGTGAGGGCTTTGTAGACCAGAGATTCATCATAATTCTTTTCCAGAAATCTGTGCTTAAGCTCCCCAGCTTAGATCTCAAAGTCTTCAACTTTAGAACAGTTGCGCCTGATACGCTTGAATTGGCCTCCAGGTATGTTATTGATCCAGTTGCGATGATGGTTACTGGATGAGGGGATATAGGTGTTAGTATCGACTGACTTGATGTGTGTTCTTGTTAGTATCTTGCCATTCTCGATTATGATATCCAAGTCCAAGAAGGTGACTCTCTCTTTGCTGTATTCGGTGTTGAATATGAGGTTCAGATCATTCGGGTTTATGTAATCTTTGAACTTCAGGAGGATCTCTTTTTTTCCCGTCCAGATACAAATGACATTGTCTATGTATCTTCTCCAAAGCTTTATGTATTGTAGGAATGGGTTGGTAGGGGACCATATAACTCTCTCTTCCCACTGGGCCACGAACAGATTCGCGTAACTGGGCGTGAATTTCGTACCCCATCAGAATTGGAATGGGGAGACACCATTAGGGAGATGGAGAACCCAGGAGGTCGAAATACAGCAATCAACTCAAAGAGAAAGTCAAGACCATCAGGAAGCGGGGAAAGCGTGGAGGAGGAAGAACTACTAGGGGCCAAATCCAAACACAAACGCTAAACACTAAAGGCATTTTCAACATTAGCGACAACCCCCTTGAAGATCCTCACCTTGGGGTGCTGTCCAGAGGTCTTAAATTCGCCCCCGACAACTGTCTTGACAAATTCGAGACCTATCTTGACATTCATCGCTTTGTCCGAAAAATCTCCCTAAAGAAATTTTTTCTGAAAAGCCCTATTAAAATTACTGACAAAACGCAAGACCTCATGGAAACCAAAACAGATCCTTATGTACATACCCTATTTAAGGACAAATCTTCGTTTTACCCTCACCATTGCAAAGGCCCATATATAGAAACCTTTCAAAAATTGGTAGAGGAAGACATTTCATCCCTGGACCTGCATACCAAAAAGAAACTCAGAAGCAATCTATCATACGCCGAAAGACAAGCTCTTAAGGAACTTAAAACCACTAAAGATCTGGTAATTAAGCCAGCGGATAAAGGAGGAGGGACTGTTGTCCTGAACAGATTGAACTATATAAAGGAAGCACAAAGACTTCTTGAAGACAGCTCCACATATCAGAAATTAAAGATGGACCCAACCACTACATACAATAAAGAGCTGAAAGTGCTACTAGACACAGCCCATGAAGAAGGAATCCTTAACATGCAAGAACTCCAATTTTTGCACATCAAAAATCCAAGACTCCTGATCTTTTACCACCTACCTAAGATACACAAAAGTCTTACAGAACCTCCAGGACGTGACATAGTATCAGGTATCGGGAGCCTTACCACAAATTTATCAGCCTACGTCGACTACTTCCTACAACCCTTGGTGGTCGCCCAAAAAAGCTACCTTAAGGACACCACCAATGTTCTAAGAATTCTGGAAACCGTCAACTGAGAACTCCATCCTGATGACAAGTGACATATCTTCCCTGTACTCGGTTATCGACCATGAGGCAGGAATTGAAGCTATTCACCACAGTCCTATAGAAAGCCTCACCCTTCCACCTAAACAACAAGACTTTCTGCTGGAAGCTATCCGTTTCATATTGACCCATAATTATTTTCAGTTTGAACGCACTTGCTACGGACAGATTCGCGGGACTGCGATGGGTACGAAATTCGCGCCCAGTTACGTTAATCTGTTCGTGGCCCAGTTGGAAGAGAGAGTTATATGGTCCCCTACCAACCCATTCCTACAATACATAAAGCTTTGGAGAAGATACATAGACGACGTCATTTGTATCTGGACGGGAAAAGAAGAGATTCTCCTGAAGTTCAAAGATTACATAAACCAGAATGATCTGAACCTCATATTCAACACCGAATACAGCAAAGAGAGAGTCACCTTCTTGGACTTGGATATCATAATCGAGAATGGCAAGATACTAACAAGAACACACATCAAGTCAGTCGATACTAACACCTATATCCCCTCATCCAGTAACCATCATCGCAACTGGATCAATAACATACCTGGAGGCCAATTCAAGAGTATCAGGCGCAACTGTTCTAAAGTTGAAGACTTTGAGTTCCAAGCTTAAGCACAGATTTCTGGAAAAGAATTATGATGAATCTCTGGTCTGCAAAAGCAGGAATCTGAATAGAGAAACCCTACTTAAAAGCAAGATAAAAGACAGTACCCATACTAACACCCAACCTGAGAAGGACAAAAAGGAGGAAGTACGCTTCAGAACTGGGTTCATCAACGATCACAAATCACTTGAAAAAATCATGGCCAGACATTGGCATGTTTTACTACAGGACCCAACAGCGAAAATCTTGAGAAACCTAAATTTACGTATAGGAAGGCAAACAACCTAAGAACTATCCTAGCTCCAAGTGCTCTCAGCGAAGATGCAACTGTTAGTAACACTTGGTTGGGAGAAAAAAAACCTGCTTTTTTTCGCTGTAACAGGTGCCAGGCCTGCAATCTCTCCCCAAACCAAAGCACTCAGACAGTTACAAGCTTCAAATGCTCTGTCACCAAAGAAACCCACATAAATCAAGGACAAACTCACCTATGACACGAAAGGTGTCATCTATTTACTGGAGTGCCCCTGCGGCCTTCAGTACGTGGGACGGACCTTCAGAAATATAGGAACCAGGGCTTCCGAGCATATACGCAATATCAGAAAGGGTATGACCAACCATAGTGTGCCCATGCACTTTCTAGAACACCATGACAGCGACCCTACAGGACTGAGAGTTACTGCTATCAAAAAAGTAATCAGGTCCTGGAGAGGGGGAGATTTCACAGCTAAAATTGCCAAAGAAGAGGCTAAGTGGATTTTCACCCTCAAAACCCTTTCCCCCCAGGGCCTCAATCTGGACATGGAACTAGACTCTTTTCTCTGCAAATAAGGCACCCCTGACCTTCCCACTTAACCCCAGTCCATAGCCCCCCCGCCTCCCCCTTTCCCCTCGAATTACCACTCTGTCCAAGTCACAACGGCAGACAACCTATATAAATGGAACTCCACACTTGCCTCATATAAGGTACTTTATCCTACTATACCGTTTTTCCTACTGCATCCTCTTGTTAAAGGTTTGCTAATATATGGATCCTATTTATTGACATTGCTTTGAGATTCAAAGGTCTCTGCCTATTTTACAATTATTGTGATTCAACGAGACCACCATTGTTCACTTCTGTAACTTTCTGCCTTTCACTGCCCACGTAGTGGCACCTGGCAATCCTGCAAGGACTTCAACGGCAGTTCTGTTTTCTGTAGGCCATTTGCCCTACCCACGCCAGTGTGACGATTGTTCTGTTACTATTGTGTGGTTTACGTCTGTTATATTTTGTCTGTTTAATTATTTCTGTCTGTGTCCCTTAAATTTATTTTGACACTAATCTGTATCTTGTGGTCTGTGCTCTCACTGTACATTGTACACATAAGTAATCCACAGAACCATAGCTACGTACTCCACACTTTTTTGCTTCTAGCAACTCACCTACTACAGCGCTGGGTATACCCCCTTTTTTCCGCTGGAATACTTACCTTAACTCCATCTTCAGATTTTTTTTAATGTGTCGGTGCGGATTGTTAAAATCTGCGCTGACACTTAGTAAATTTGTTAGAGCAGGCTGGCGATCGGGACAGTTCACGGACGGAATTTTGGTGACTTAAAACTCCATAGGGCAACCTTAACTCTACGGGTGTATTTATGTGCCTAAGGTGCTTAGGTACATGCATACATTACTAACCGTGGGCCGGATCCAGAGCTACGTTCGTCTTCCATAGACGGACGTAGTTCAATAAACAGTAGCTACTGCGCATGCGTAGTAGCAATTGTACATAATCTGCTTATCGTTTCGATACGTAGATTGCGTATATACGTAGTCTTTTATACCGCATATACGCAATCTACGCATCGAAACGATACGCAGATTACGTACAATAGCTACTACGCATGCGCAGTATTTCCTACTGCATCTTCACACCAAAGGTTTGCTAATATATGGACCTTTTATTGACATTGCTTTGAGATCCAAAAGTCACTGCCGATTTGACTATTATTGTGATTCAACGATACCATCATTGTCCTCTTCTATAACTTTCTGCCTTTCACTGCCCACATAGTGGCCCCTGGCAATCCTGCAAGGACTTCAACGGCTGTTCTTATTGTCTGTAGGCCAATTGCCCTACCCACGTCACAGTGTGACTATTGTTTCTGTCATTACCCTGTATTGTGTGGTTTACGTCTGTTATATTTTGTCTGTTTTAATTTTTTCTGTTTGTGTCTCTATAAATTTATTTTGACGCTAAACTGTAATTGTATGGTCTGTGCTTTCATCGTACATTGTGCACATTAGTCATTCACAGTACCATAGCTACGTACTCCACACTTATTTACTTCTAGCAACTTACCTACTACAGCGCTGGGTATATCCTTCTTTTCTCCATAGTGGGAGTGTTCTGGCGATCCAGGACAGAGAAGCTGCTCATGCTAAATCGGAAAGAAAGGAGAAATTACTGAAAAGCTTGCTGACAAAAGGAAAAAGTGTGAGTAGAAAACTTACCTTTGGCAGACCTCAGGTGGTTGTCAGTCTACACAAGGACTCTTTGTCTTAAAACCCGAGGTGCTGAGATCCAGAGAAGTGGAAGAAAACCATAAAGAATTCCTGGAAGAAAGAACACGCTATAGGCCTGTGACATTAGAAGTAAAATGTGAGTAGGATTTTGAATCCTTTTACTTACCCTAAGATCTATCTGACTGCACTAGGGTGGTTTTTTTTTGTGCTTTGTCCTGAGGGTTTGCTATTCGGAGAAAGGAGCACACCTAGTGGAAAGGAAAAGAAAAACACAGAAAGAAAGAAAGAAATTTAGGGTCAAAGGGCATTATCTGGATTCTTGAAAGGTGGACATTTATAAGAGGACACATTTGCTTTGTGATTAGTATTTTGGGAACTGGTTTGCAGTTACGGGAGGGCGCTGGGAAGATAACTGGGTATTTATATTGATCTGTTACGGTCTTTATTGTTTAATTATTCCAGACCTACACCTGTCCATGATTTTACGCTTTTCGTAAGCAAAAAAATTTGTACTTATTGCACATGCGTGCGGCAGGTGTTACGCAAAGTAACGCTGAGCGTATGGGACTTGAGCGTACCAGCTTCGTAACAACGCACGAAGGGGCATGCCAGCCATACGAAACCCATAATTACGCTTCGTGGGCGGGATGAGGTATTTAAATCGTACAGTATGGGCGTGCTAAGCATCGTAAATATGCATGGATGCTACGGATGTCCGTGGTTATGCTCAGAAAAGTTAAGTTAAGGTTTGGTCGGCGTAAGACGGCATAAATACGGACAACCGAGGGGAGTTCCTAAGGGAGTGCTTCGTATTTAAGCTGGCGTTAATACACTACGCACACATTTCGTATCATCTGGCCCATCATGCCTTCTAAGACTGTGCAGCTAATACTCTGATACAGTGTCCATTGCAGAGTGTACACCTATTACTTTGATACAGCATGTCTTCTATAACTGTGCTGCTATTACTTTGATATGGTGTCCATTGCGTGTGCAGCTATTAATTTGAAACAGTGTGCCTTCTGCAAGTGTGCAGCTATTATTTAGCCACAGAGTACTTGGCAAGATGTGTGGCAATTACTTTGATATAGTATGCCTTCTACAATTGTACAACTACTACTTGGATACATTATCCCCTGTAAAGTGTGCATCTATTGCTTTGCTACAGTGTGACTTCTACAACTATACATCTAGTATCTCGACACAGAGGGCCTTACATAGTGAGCAGTTATTATTTTGATACTGCTACTCTGCCTGGACATTCCTGTAACTAGTCTTTCTTACTCGCAGCCTAGCTTATGAGGAAAGCGGAAAGAGCAGCGGCTGCTGCAGCCAAGCTTGAGAGATTCAGCAGGCAACCCACCTCAGGTTCCCAGGAGGATACTGGCCTATCAAGACACACCTTCTCCTCTGACCGAGATCTCCCACTGTCACGATCCACGGCTGCAAGCGCCGCACTTACCCCGTCAGATGTCTGCTGGCGGCAATCTTCTCCCTGCGGTGCTGCAACTTTGGATTTCAGAGACTGTCACTGCACAGTGACAGCCTCCTATAATTGCCAAGCCTGACCCTGCATCTTCAGCTGGCGTCCCACGTGTGTTCTGGCGCCAGGATCAGCGGTGCTTCCGGTCCGTGGGCGCCGCCATCTTGGAATACTCACGTGACGCTGAACTGCCAATGAGGATCCTCTTCTCCAGTCCGCCAGCCAATCGGTGCACAGGGCACTCTATTTAAACCCTGTGCACTCTATCCTCATTGCCCAGATCTACTTGGTCTTCATGAAGCTGGCTGTCCAGACTCCAGTCCTGTGCCCTGCAGACTCCAGTCCTGTGCCCTGCAGACTCCAGTCCAGTGCCTTGCAGACTCCAGTCCAGTGCCTTGCAGACTCCAGTCCTGTGCCCTGCAGACTCCAGTCCTGTGCCCTGCAGACTCCAGTCCTGTGCCCTGCAGACTCTAGTCCTGTGCCCTGCAGACTCCAGTCCAGTGCCCTGTAGACTCCAGTCCAGTGCCTTGCAAACTCCAGTCCAAACCCACAAACCAGATATTGTTGTGCCAGGGGGTATTGTCCTGTCGGTCCAGTAGCCTTGTGGTCCAGCTCGACCCAGCACGCCAGCCCGGCGCCCCTCAGCACGCCAGCCCGGCGCACCTCAGCACGCCAGCCCGGCGCACCCCAGCACATTAATCAGGTGCAACCCAGCATTCCAATCCTGGTCCAGTTACAGCTACCAATCCTGATCCAGTCTACGCCAGTCCTGTTCACTCTATCTGAACCCTGCAGTCTCAGCAAATCGGACTCTTATTCTCACCAGCACTCATCCATTCCCTTTGGTCCCTCTGCCTCCTTTGTTCTTTATTATTGGTTACCCCTTGTACCTGTCTTGTGCAACCATCATTATTAAAATCAAACATTATTTCATTTCACTCCTGCTCATCTGTTGCTTCCCTGGAAACCTGGGGCAGGTCCCACCATTCCTCACAGTTCGTGACACCCACCTAGTATGGTGGAACCTGAGCAGCACACGTTGCAGCAAATCTTAGAAGCAATCTCGTCCTCTGAGAAGTGAGTGACAGATAAGCTTGTTGAGGAGCAGGCTAGAAAGACCTGGAAGACACCACCGCTCCCTTGAGGAACGATATTACTCAACTCACCAGTCAAGTAAATGCTTGCAAAGCTAAACTATCCGATCTGAAGGGCAGACTTAGGCACAACAATATCTGGTTTGTGGGTTTGGGAGAGAGGCCTTCTCTATTCAGTTTGCAGTTGAACGGGAATACCATCTGCCCTCTCAGCCTCCGCCACCGGGGTCTGTGCCGAGGGCCTTTATCGCTAAATTGCTGTTTTTTTCATGACCGGGATTCTGTTCTTCGGTTGACATGTCAGAGAGGCCCTAATGGATAACGATACAATTTCGGTGTACCCTGACTATGCCCTGGATGTTCAAAAAAGTAAAGCACAGTTCACCTCCATTCAACACTGCTTACAGGATCTCCAGCTATCATATTCGATCCTTTATCCGGCCAGGCTCCACGTGGTGGCAGACGGAACTATTCACTTCTTTAATACCCCGCGTGAGGCAGAGGCCTGGTTGGAGAGATGTCCATGACTTAGAGGTCCAGATGACCGCTGACAGGTACTTTATGCTTGCCATTGCACTGGGCCCCGAGCATGTTCTCTGCCTGGAAGGCAAGTTTAGATTTTGCTAATTGTTATAGGTTAATTTAGACTTTTAGATTTAGATTTAGAATTTTAAGGGTATTAAAGTATACCTAAGTTTTAGGGGTATACAGGGTGGAATGGGTTGGGATGTTTTGTTCTGTTTTGTGGGTATTGTGGGTATTGCATTGCACGATAGCTTCCTGTTACTTGATATCATACATGTATTCCGTTGTATTTGCATTGAATTGGATTTACTGTCCTGTTCTTGGTGGGGACATAGGGGTAGATCCAGACCTACGTCCTAGTTATGTTTGTTAGCGTACTATAAAGAAAACAGGCTGGGGAGGGAAGTAGAGACACCCCTTATCCCAATCCATACCCAGGCTGTACTTTTTAGCCCTGTTCAGTACTATGAGGTAGTGTATATTACTACCTATGTAACCCTCTCTCCATTTTTTCCGTCATTCAGACATTTGGGCCCCAATTTCTGTCTGATTCTCGGTAAAGTGTAAAACATCTAGAGGGATAGGTTGGGAAAGGAGCAGCGGTCTTTTCATTACCCCCTACCCGGGGTCCCTAAGGGCTGTCCCCAGAAATAAGCACAACAAAAGAAAAAAACATTTTTTTATAAGTTTTTATTGTGAACAGTTCTTTTTTGTTATGTTTTTATTGCACTCATTTTGTGTGAATTACAAGTTCAATTTTCGAATACTTGGAGTGTAAGTCCAATTACTGAGGAAGCCTTCTTCAAGGGTTTAGAACCCTCTATTGAGGTGATAGGTATGAAGAAGGGGATTACCCTCCTTTGGAACAAATCACTCAGGAACTCCTGAAAAAGAAATACAATTTAACAACAAAGATTGTATGCAGAGCCCTATTGGAGAGGAGAAAAATTGTGAGTATAACTTACCTGTAGAAATTATCTTCTGGTGGAATTTACTGCACAAGGTTGTCGTCTCTCTTTTGGTATTGGGTTCTCTGCTGGAGACGTCCTGTCCTGAAGAAGAGCAGAAGGTCCTTCATTGGAAGAAGTCCCTGTGAAAAAGAATCGTCTTAAAGACACCTTTCCAAGCTGTACTAAAGAGTAAAAAGTGTGAGTATTACTTACCTGAGTCCCTTTTCGGTTGACAAGGGATACTGCACAAGAATCCTCTTTTTTCTTTTGAGGAGAGAAGAAGGATTTCAGGTGTAGGGATACTGTGGATGTAAAAGAACTGAAAGATACAATTTCAAAGCTCCATTAAAGAAGAAAAATTGTGAGTAGAACTTACCTGAGTTTGTTTTCGGTTACCAAGTGATATTGCACAAGGATTTTTTCTTTTAAGGAGGGAGGAAGAATTCCAGCTGCGGAGGAGATCCTAAAGAAAAGAAAAAGTCCTAAAGATACCATTTCGTGCCTTAATCAAGAAGAAAAAGTGTGAGTACAACTTACCTGAAAACTTTGTTTGGTTGCCAAGGGATACTGCACAAGGGTTGTATTATTTCTTTTGCATGTGGAGAGCGGGAGTGGAAGTTTTACACTACATCTAAAGGAAAAACAGAGAAAATATTTAGAGGTCTGCCTCACAGCAAGAACACAAGAGAGAAGCCCTTAAACTGAAAAACAGACATTTATTTATTTAGAACTTATATACTGATAGAGACTGATCCTGTATCCCGCGGACACTTCTGTTCTATTTTTTATACATGGGTTGAGTATAATGTCATGGAATGTTCGGAGTATAATATCAAGAGATCCCTGGTGCTCTCCCAAGCCAAACTTATTGGTCCAGACATAATTTGTCTTTTAGAGACTCATCTTGTGGGTGGTAGGATTTTGGCGCTAAAAAAGACATAGGTGGAGTGGGCCTATCACTCCACTTTTTCCTCTCCTTCGCAGGGAGTTTCAGTACTGGTGCTGAACTTTGCATTAGACAAGGTTCAGATTGACCCTGCTGTTAAATATGTTTTCCTGCATGCTATTATTGATACCTTTCCTATTAATCTATTAGCGGTATATATCCCTCTTCCCTACA
>WWET01008000.1:16427-27639 GCA_011038615.1 Limnodynastes dumerilii | reverse complement strand
TATATATAAGATACATACAAGAAATAGAGTAAAATTAATCCTACCCTACAAAGTATGCTGTTAATGGTGCACTAAGAGGTCTTAAAGTCACATAACAAATAAGTCTGTAGTACACGTGCAATTTAGTAGAGAAAATACATATTTAATAAAGCATGAAAAACATGACACAAATAAGTACAAAAAGTGGCGAAAATGTTGCAAAACTTTACATGAACTGCTGGAAAATACAATAATAACCACAAGAAATGCCTTGCAAGAATGTCATGTACATAATGTCATACTACAGAGCTGAGACTGCTAAACTACATCTAAGCATTACAAAATGATAGCCCTAGCCAGGGAAAACTAGCGGCCTCACGGCCAGCGCTTCGCCTCTACTGAGGCTCGTATCTGTCCCTGTACCTATGCTAGATTACCAAAAACAGTCCCAGCAATGAGTCATCTTACAATAACGGAGTTCAAAAAGCACCCCCGCCGGTGCACTCGGAGGAGGCGCGTGATCCCCGACACGCGTTTCGCCGATGAACAGGCTTCGTCAAGGCTGCAGTAAAGTGCCAGGTGAAAAGGTAAGTGTTTTTATAGTGCTGTTGTCCAATCACATGACGTATATTGGTGTAATCAAAGCACACCTGGAGACCTCCGATACTAAGGGCATAAGTAAACAAAAAACAAACATAAAAACAGAAACATGATTTTATAATATCAAGTCTAAAAGCCAATACATATGAGGAAATTCAAAAATGTGCATTATATTTAATCAGGCAATAGAAACACTAAAAACACTAAATGACACCACATGCTGGGAAACCCAGAAAGCAATTATCAAAGTTACCACAAATAAAGGCATACATATATCATCGCTGGACACAGACTACAGTGGAATGATACCAGATATAAAAAACATGATTGCATGAATCCAACAAAAATACTTAAATGTTTTTATAAATACCACCTAAAACGGGATGTGAACCCATACACTGGGTAAAAGAAAGTTTGCCAAACCGAAACACTGTCGAAACTCACGGTGAATAAGACCCAGTTAAGCATAGATTTTTTGAATCTGTCAATTTCCATTTCCACTGATGGTGCCATAAACACTTATCGTAAACCTACGGCTACCTTCTTCATTTTGATAGTTTCCACCCACCGGCAGTTAAGAACAATATCCCAAGAGGCGAATATTTACGCTTAAGACGTAATTGTTCGTCTACAAAGGATTTTAAAGAGAATGCTAAACTTCTTAGGACTCGACTCTTGGCAAGAGGCTATAGCCTATAATGAAGTGATAATCACTTCTAGAGACAGTCTGGTTTTCAATAAATCTAAGACGAATCGAACAGACACTAAAACTATTCGTTTTATTGGCAATTTTTGTACACAGGCCAACAATATAACTCAAATTCTGAACAAATACAGACATGTTCTAACGAGTAATCCTGTTTATGAATCTGTTTTAGGCAATCATATTTCTATGTGCTGGCGCAGACCGTGTAATATCAAGGATAAGCTGGTGTCCAGCCACTTTACTAACAAAAAACGCAGGGGTGTGTCCGTGAAGGGCTCTTTCCCGTGTAATACTTGTCGGGCTTGTACCTATATGGTTAAAACCTTATCCTTTATTGATAAATTTCAACATATTCATTGTTTGGCAGAATTTTTCAATTGTAACACTACGCAAGTAATTTATGTACTGACTTGCCCTTGCTCTTTGCGATATGTGGGCAAAACAAAACGCAAATTCAAATTGAGGTTATTAGAACATGTATGCTCAATTCGCAATAGTCAAAGGGACAAAGACAATTTTAAGACCCTATCACCGGTAGCACGTCACTTTCTAATGTTTCATAATGCCAACCCTTTAGGCCTGCAGGCTTTTATTTTGGAACATGTTAAATCAGACATGCGTGGGGGCAATATTGATATTCTGTTGCTCCAACATGAACTACATTGGATCTTTATGCTTAATACCACCTCTCCGGGGGGACAACATGAACTACATTGGATCTTTATGCTTAATACCACCTCTCCGGGGGGACTAAATGAGGTCACTAGTTTTTCTTCATTTTTAGCCCCCTAAGGCTCTATAAGTAATGGTAATTATATATTTTCCCCTAGCTTTATAAGCATGTTTAGGCAACTGAATTAAAAGATAAAATGTTGGTTTCTCTCTAGTTTTTAACTGTTTAGGCAACCAAATTAAAAGATAAAATGTTGTTTTTTTTCTGGTTGTTAACCTCTGTTTATAATTTTCTGAGGATATATTTTGCTTTTTATCATATATCTCTTTATTCAGCACAATTCTTTAAGGGGAGTCTGTGGTGCATGTACAAAGATGTGGTTCTTTGACATGTATTTTGCCTTAGTTCTAGGGTTCAAATACACTAAGGGATTCCATTTCATTGCAGGATTAATTTTTTTTTCTTTTTTCATCCAGATTGAAATATACTTAATACTAAACATATTTTGGTGATTTGTTTCGGGTATATATATACGTATTTGAACTTTAATAAGTACAAGACTATCACCATTATATTAAGGATTTTTGCTCAGAACCTTTAATATAAAGAGCCTATGGCTCATCGACAGTGTTTCAGTTTGGCAAACTTTCTTTTACCCAGTGTATGGGTTCACATCCCGTTTTAGGTGGTATTTATAAAAACATTTATAAAAACATAGTATTTTTGTTGGATTCATGTAATCATGTTTTTTATATCTGGTATCATTCCACTGTAGTCTGTGTCCAGCGATGATATATGTATGCCTTTATTTGTGGTAACTTTGATCATTGCTTTCTGGGTTTCCCAGCATGTGGTGTCATTTAGTGTTTTTAGTGTTGCTATTGCCTGATTAAATATAATGCACATTTTTTAATTTCCTCATATGTATTGGCTTTTAGACTTGATATTATAAAATCATGTTTCTGTTTTTATGTTTGTTTTTTGTTTACTTATGCCCTTAGTATCGGAGGTCTCCAGGTGTGCTTTGATTACACCAATATACGTCATGTGATTGGACAACAGCACTATAAAAACACTTACCTTTTCACCTAGCACTTCACTGCAGCCTTGACGAAGCCTGTTCATCGGCAAAACGCGCGTCGGGGATCACGCGCCTCCTCCAAGTGCACCGGCGGGGGTGCTTTTTGAACTCCGTTATTGTAAGATGACTCATTGCTAGGACTGTTTTTGGTAATCTAGCATAGGTACAGGGACAGATACGAGCCTCAGTAGAGGCGAAGCGCTGGCCGTGAGGCCGCTAGTTTTCCCTGGCTAGGGCTATCATTTTGTAATGCTTAGATGTAGTTTAGCAGTCTCAGCTCTGTAGTATTTTCTTATTGTACATGACATTCTTGCAAGGCATTTCTTGTGGTTATTATTGTATTTTCCAGCAGTTCATGTAAAGTTTTGCAACATTTTCACCACTTTTTGTACTTATTTGTGTCATGTTTTTCATGCTTTATTAAATATGTATTTTCTCTACTAAATTGCACGTGTACTACGGGCTTATTTGTTATGTGACTTTAAGACATCTTAGTGCACCATTAACAGCATACTTTGTAGGGTAGGATTAATTTTACTCTATTTCTTGTATGTATCTTATATATATTTTTATGCTGTGGTTTGCACCCTCCCATTAAGGAGGTCCTTTTGTCTGAGATTATAGCCTGTGCAGGGTTTCATATTTTACATATAACTGTAGATAAAATAGCCTTAAACCCCTTTCACACCCCCACCAAATACCCAAGTTTTTGGCCAAAAACCCGGGTATTTGGTGGCAGTGTGAAGCGTCCACTTCCGGTCGACCCGGGTCAAAAGACCCAAGACTTCGACCCGGAAAAAAAGAAGGGTTATTCCCGGGTCCTACCCGGGAAGGGGGGCAGTGTGAAAGCTCCAGGGTTGTTTTCAACCCGGGTCTTTCATATCGCCTCCCGATTGGTTTAGATTTGGTTACTGTTGCTATGGCAACAGTAAACAAATCTGTTTTTATCGTTGGAATGTTTAAAAAAAACAAAAACATTTTACAAGTATAGGGCATGCTGATGCTTGTAGTGCTACAATCATCAGCATGCCCAAGGATGGCAGGGCATTCTAGCGCTTGGAGAACCAAGTGATCAAACAAGTCAATGGGGATAATAGAGTTTTATTCAATCAAGACCCTTACAGCTTGCAATTCATAGGCATCAATACAGTCACACCAAACTGGAGAGGCGGAGACTTTATTAAAATGATCAACACTAGAGAAGTACAGTGGATGTACCTTCTGAAGACCCTAGCCCCCAGAGGCCTAACCATCGACCTAGAAATTAATAGTATCATCTAAAGCGATCTCTGTCCTACGATCCCACCCCTAGCCAGTCAGCATCCTCCCCTCCCCTTCATCATATGTACCCTCCCCCTCCCCCCTAAATCATCATTTTTATCCCACCCCCCCATGGGCCATTTCTATCCTCATATGTGGTCAATTCCGAATCTGAGGGTTCCCCCCTCCTAATTTGTGATAAATTAATATCCCCTTCATCTGCACCATATATAAACTCCCTTCTGCTTTACTAGCCTCTTCCATCACTTCAATACATGCCTTTTATCCTCATGTTACCAGCCACCTGCCCGCCCCCTCCCCCCTTCCTTCACAGTCCGTACCTATATCAACTCCATGTTCACGGACCACCATCCCCCCTTGAAAAAGTCACTCCGGTGATGAAACGCGTTGAGAAACATTCACAATACTACATTGTTTTAAGAGTGTTTTAAAAAAACAAGATTTATCAGCTTCCACTTGTCCGGTCAGCCTACCGTGCCTTCCTCTAACTCCTGCCACAAGCGAGGGATCTCGCGACACTATGAGGATGTGGCCGCGTCTTCCGGATACCTCCGATGATATCTGAGGACGGCCGTGGACGTCATCACTGGGCGCCACAGAAGCCGGCCGGCGCATGGGCAGAGGGACCGCAACACACCTCCACAGCTCTCTCCACCGCAAACCCGCCAAGACGCCTGCAGGGTGAGTTTAATATCTCTCCCCCGCTTCCCCTCCACCGGTTACTGCGCTAGGCACGCACCCTCTCCTCTACATTACAGTTCCCTCGGAAAACCCAGCAATCAACATCCAGCCACGCAACCGCTGAAAAGACCACGCTACATGCTATTGACCAAGACAAAAGAAGGGTGAGTGCTTTTGCATATCGACCTGCTTAGCCCACAGTAACGTACTAGGTGCTGTCTGTCTCTGTTTTTGTTTCTCTCCTGTATGCTGTATGCTGCTACCATCATCCTTACTACCAATGGAACTGATTTGAACCCTGAAGAATCTACTGTAGACTGAATAAGACTCTATTATCCCCATTGACTTGTTTGATCTCCCGGCCCTCCCCCCCGCCCCACACTCCATTTGTACCCGTCCACTTCACACATCACTACCTATCCCCTAGCTTGAGCGCAACCTTCTCTTTCTTCCTTTTTGAGCTACTCCATTGTATTTGTCTGTTGGGGACATACGTAACAGAAGTGCAGCTTGCACCACATACACCCACTCACCCCCTCCCGTTATACTCAGTGAGTGCAACCGTATTACCCTCTTTTGTCTAAAATAAAATATAGGGTGGCCCCCTACCATTAAAAAAAGACTTAACATTTAATGCCCCCTTATAAATAAACAATCAATATTTAACACCCCAAATAATAATAAAAAAATTACCCCTATTTTTAAAATAAATAAAATAAATGAATAAAAAAATAGCATAAAAATAATTAATAAAAAGCAGTACTTACCATCTTGAATAGGATCCCATCTTCCAAGCTTTTAATCCTTGGAGCGATGCAACTCATGTCCTGCACCAAAGGGCATCCCAACGCTAATGACAGCTCTGTTGTCATTTGGGTGTATTTATACCCTTGGGCAGCCTGTGAGATCCCATTTCCATAGTGACCAAACGTTATTTGCTTTTATTAATAATTTTTTAAATGTATTTATTGCTTTTTATTAATTATTTTTATGCTATTTTTTTTATTAATTTATTTTATAGTTAGCGGTAATTTTTTTATTTTATTATTTGGGGTGTTAAATATTGATTATTTATTTATAGGGGGGCATTAAATGTTAAGTCTTTTTTAATGGTAGGGGGCCAGCCCTATATTTTATTTTGTAGCTAGGAGGGGTAATCATTTGTGTTTTGTTGTAACGCATGACAGGGCATGCTAGCACTTGTGGTTCTCCAAGCACTAGCATGCCCTGCCATCCTTGGGCATGCTGATGATTGTAGCACTACAAGCATCAGCATGCCCTATACTTGTAAAATGTTTTGTTTTTTTTTTAACTTTTTAAACTAAAAGCCACTAAAACCCGGAAAATTCTTTGCCAGTGTGAAAGGGACAAACCCAGGAATTTTCCGGGTTTTTGGGCGCTTTTCCCGGAATAACCTGTGTTGAAAATATCGGGTTTTTCAGCGTTGGCGGTGTGAAAGGGGTATAATATGCAGACGATATGCTGCTTTTTCTGGCCAAAGATGGGGAGTCATTAGATTATTTGTAGTAGTGGACTGTTTTGGCCATTTTTAGGGGAGGGCTCCTGGAAGTCCTTATGCCAGCTGAAAGATGAGTTCCTTCTTCCTGTCCCCGGGGTCCAGGGACACTTACAGGTCGCTGGAGTATATGGTGAGGGTGAAGACTCCTGTATATAAATGATGTGTATGAGGCCGGGTTATGTGCAGTGGAGGCGGGCTTGGGAGGAGACGGGAGCCCCGGCTCTGGCTGTCTGTCTTCCGCCCCGGTCCCTGTCACGCTATTCCCCCTCCTCCTCCTGTCACTCTGCCCCCTTCCCCTTCTGTCACCCTACTCCCAACTGCTGAAATTTGTTCTTACAAAAAATTATTTTTTGTTCAATGGTCATTTTTATTTACAGCTTAGAGGGACGGCGATGGGGACAGCATGTGCCCAATTGTTCGCAAACCTCTACCTGGGGTGGTGGGAGTGTATCATCGTCTTCGCGGAGTCACATGAGAGGTGGACATCCCACGTTCTCATGTGGCTCCGCTATATAGACGATATTATGGTACTTTGGCAAGGGGATGTCACCCCATTCGATGAATTTATTGGCAAACTTAACACTAATGACCTCAACTTAAAACTGACAATCCTCACCCTCCTGTCACCCTCCTCCCCTCCTGTCACAGTGACCTCCTCCCCCTCCTGTTACCCTACCACCCTCATCCTACTGTCATTATTTCCCCCTCACCCTCCTGTCACTCTGCCCCCCCATCCCTCTCATCCTTTTGTCACCTTAATGTACCACTGTCCTCTGTGCTGTACCCCCATTCTCTGTCATGTACCTGGTGGTGTGCCCCCATTCTCTGTATATGTATATTATGAGGTATACCACATCATGGGGAATACTGAGGGGGCTGGAGGCACATGATGGGATATACTGGGGGGTGCAGAAACATGATGGAAATAATGGGGGCTGAAGACACATGATTCTAGGGAGGTGGAGGCACATGATCAGCGCTACTGGGGGGCTGGAGGCACATGATGGGGGATACTGGGGGTCTTGAGGCACATGATGGGGGTTACTGGGGGGTGCAGAAACATGATGGAAATAATGGGGGCTGAAGACACATGATGGAGATACTGGGGGGATGGAGGCACATGATGGGGAATTCTGGGGGGGCTGGGGTGCATGATGGGGAATACTGGAGAGACATGGGGCTGTCGAGACATGATGGGAATAATGGTTGGCTGGAGACACATGATGGAGAATACTGGGGGGCTGAAAGAACACGATGGTGGGATATTGTTTCCCGTCATTTTGACGGGCCTTTGACTAGTTCTGTTATGAACACAAGCACATGCCCAGGTGGTGCTAACACAGGAGCATAGAGGTTAACAAAGACCCTTAGCCTACTACTCTTGCCACCTGGTCCCTTTAATCAAGGCGGCACCCACTTGTGTTAAAGCAGTAGCAGGGGCTGCTGTACTGCTTGAGAAAACAGCACCAATGGTGTTAGGGCACCCACTTGTAAGACAAGTACCACACGCTGTCACTGAGATTTTAAATCAAGCCCAAACTGCTCCCTTTACCATTGCCTTTGGGATGGTCCACAAATAAAAAATTTCTGAAGACAGGTCCAATGGTATGCCTCCAATAATCTTCTGAATTATGCACCTCTAATGCCAATGTGGGCAATATTGGGCATTCCGGACCAATCAATTAAATTTACTAAAAAGAATAAAAAACTATTGCTGATAATTTCTGCAGTGGCAAAAAAATGTATACTGCAGCAATGGAGTCAGATCTCTCCCCCATTCCTATTAATGTTTAACCTTAAACTTTTCCATGTGTTTCGGATAAATTGGTTGGAGGCTTCCATACACAAAAAAACACGTACACATAAAATGTTTGGAATATGGGAAAGCTTTATTGGAGCATCCCCTGACACAATTAAATCATGCATCCAACAGTGTTTTCAAGACACATACTAGTATGAGCTTAGGGTGCATGCAAATGATCCACCCATTGTCCTGGGTGAAGGTGTAACCTGACATTAAAGTGCAATACAAGTTATCTAATCTAATAAAAACTAGCCTTAACAGTGTTTACAAACTCACTCGGAGAGAGATTATTTAAGAAGAATTGGACTCTCCCTAACCTTCGCTGAAGTCTACGCTTGTACCCATCACCACCCTGTACTGTTGTGTTTACCATGCTTTTGACCACTTGTGAATATGTTGTTGTGTATACTTATATGATATCTTTGAATTCTATATGACTTCATGTATAAATTGTATCTATATACTAAATGCTCCAATAAAAAAAGTTATGTAAAAAAAATTAAGCCCAAACATCTGTCTGCAGCAAGACTCACCAAATATGAAGTTGCTTTGCTGACACTCTCTAATGTTAGCATAAAAAAATGTACTGCATTGAACCCAGATACATTATTTCCGATGGGTTCAAAAGTGGGGAGGGAGAACGAAAATGTTTATGAAGACTCAAAGACAGACTGTGAGCGATCAGAAGCACAAAATACCCAAACTCTTTCTTTTGATCACTGCACTGCATCAGGAAACCGCATCAACACCCTCCATCTCTGATACTCCCTTACCCGACACCACTGTGACCCTGTATGTTGATAGGGCCCAGATATTAAGTTGATGGCGTGCCCCATACAGGCTTTACAGTAACTGATGACCAAAAGGTCATAATACAGGAATCACTCTCTTCCCACATGTCAGTACAAGAGGCAGAGCTAAAAGGTTTAGCAGCAGCCTGCAGGGAAGGAGAAGGGCAGAACTTAACCATTGACACAGACTCTAGGTATGCCTTTGGCATAGCGCATAATTATGGCTCCATATGGAAAAACAGTGATTTTGTGGGGTCTTCAGGACAACCTGTTAAACACGCCGGCTATATTAGAGAACTATTTGCTGCTTTTGCATGTCCCCAAATGTTGGCAGTTATCAAGGTCAAAGCACACACAAAAAAAAAACCATAGAAGCAAAAGGGAACACCCTAGGTGGTGCCGCCGCCAGACAGGCTGCACTATTGCCACTAAAATCCCAAGAGCAGTACCAGATATAAGTATGTCTGGTCATTCCAGGTGTGCCAGATCTGGAGACACTGAGTTAAAGTTCTATATCCAGCCATGGCTCAGATACTGCATAGAAATAGTCACCTAAATAAAAATATCATGGTGGACAATGTGAGGAGACACTGGGTAGCACCAGGTTTCGCTACAATGGCACAGAATTATATCAGAGGCTGCAAGATATGTGCATGCTACAATGCTGGTAAACCAGTAAAGGTGCCTATGAAAAATACCCCTAAGACTTACTATACTTTCCAGAGGATACAGATATATTTTATAAATCTACCAGCAGTGTCTGGATACAATTGTGTATTAGTGTGCACAGACCTTTTGGCCAGCAACATGGTGACCAGAAACATGGCCATGCAGGGCAGAAAATGCAAAACTGCAAAAAGAATTCAAAAGAAATTTGGGGTAGATCCAGAACTACGTCTGTCTTCCATAGACGGACGTTATTCAATGAACAATAGCTACTGCGCATGCGTAGTAGCTATTGTACGTAATCTGCGTATCGTTTCGATACGTAGAATGTGTATATGCGGACTTTTAGATGCGGTCTTTTAGACCGCATCTAAAAGACCGCATATACGCAATCTACGTATCGAAACGATATGCAGATTACGTACAATAGCTACTACGCATGCGCAGTAGCTATTGTTCATTGAATTACGTCCGTCTATGGAAGACAGACGTAGTTCTGGATCCGGCCCATGGTGATTAGTAACATTTATTTGTTACAAAAAAGATGTGATAACACAAATGCAGCTCAAGTTTCCTTGTCTGTGACAAAATTAATATTAATGCATGTGTTGGTCCCGTTTTGTAACTTTCATATTATTCCTAGATTACAAAACCGCATAAACTTGATAAACCTGGGAGGAATAAAAAAAATCTGAAAGCTAAAAGATTCGTTAGTCCATAATTAGCATGCAAAGTCCTCCCTATGGCTGGTGCAAATGCTGCCATCTTGGGGCTGTTCCCAAGCTGCACATCCATCAGTTGGTCAAGCGGAAGCACAGCCTTATTGAGCCCTGCACATGCTCAGAACGGGAGCGAGCACAGAAAGCTGTGTCCGCCTGTGTCCGCATGCGCTAGTGGTACATCTCGTTCCATGATACTTAAATGGAAAAATGGGCGTTTCTCTCATTTAAATAAGTGCAGTAGAAAAAGGTGCCTGTGCTTCCGTGAAACGCTTGTACCATCTCAATGCATGGTGTAAGTGGAAGGTAGCGGTCATTTTTAATGTAAAAAGTGTTTTCAATTTTTTTTTAATTATAAAATTGGTTTAATAATTAAAGATTAAAATGATTTTCTTTTTTTCATTTTAATTGATTCATTTTTATTTAGTTATTGATTGATTTTATGCCAGCAGGGGGATACCGCTACTATGCTCCGGCAATAATGTACATGATCCACAAAGCATTTAAATATGTTTTTAAATGCTGCAAATTCAAGCATTAAAAAACTAATTGTAATGCATTGGAAACTGGCAGAGGCTATGGCTGTACCTTGTGGAAAACTAGAAACAAAGATGACACCACTAAACAGGATGTACCTTGCTTAAGTAGTCAAACAAACTGAAGGTTCAGTTGAAAAATCAAACAATTCTGAAAACAATTGTACTTACAGTTT
>WWET01008000.1:0-15410 GCA_011038615.1 Limnodynastes dumerilii | reverse complement strand
ATTTTATTTTTTTTTTTAATCTAGTAAAGTAACTTTAATATTATTATTCACATTAGAAATTTAAATCAAACATTACATTATGTAATTTAATGTAAATTTAAGATTATTTAGATTAATCTTGCTCCACAGGCTTATTACCACCTTCAATATAATTTTATTTTAATAATTTTTTTTTTTAATCTTTCAAAGTAACTTTAATATTATTATTCACATTAGAAATTTAAATCAAACATTACATTATGTAATTTAATGTAAATTTAAGATTATTTAGATTAATCTTGCTCCACAGGCTTATTATTTTACCACCTTCAAGGAGCAGCAAATCACTAATCTCTGCTATATAGCACAAACAGGCCACTATGATAGTTTTCTCACCACATCCATCTCATACCTACTATAGTTCAGCCATGTTAAAGCTTCTTTGAATGTTTAAAATTTATTATTTACATTATTAATATGTAAAGAGAAAAAATACTCATTTATCATATGTAGATGGGCAAAAATTGACACAATGAAAACATTATCAAAATACAGGTAAACATTAAAATTAAACAAACAACATTATATCTTAACATTAACCCCTTCAACAGCAGCATTCTGCACATGCTGGTGCTCCTCCAGGTCCTCCAGGCCAACTTGGGGGGATGAGGCCTCCTCATGGTCCTCCATTGCAACTGGGGGGTGTGATGGCTCCTGCAGGTCCTCCACGGCAACTGTGGGGGGTGAGGGCTCCTTCAGGTCCTCCACGGCAACTGTGGGGGGGGGGGGAGGGCACCTCCAGGTCCTCCACGTCAATTTGGGGGGGTGAAGGCTCCTCCTGCTCCTCCTCCTCCTCCTCCACCAGCTGCCTTCTAGCAAATTCTGCTAGTCTGTGTCTGTCCCGTCCTAACAATAGAAGCATATTTATTTTGAAATTCTAAGTAAAAAAACAATCAAATCTCAACACTTTAAATGGAATATTTTTTTGGTTTTTTTTGGTAAATATTTACAAAGATTAGCCTTTGAGCAAAGTGGAGATGTTGCCTCTGACAACCAATCAGATTGTAGTTCTCACTTTAATATAACATAATAATGATTGTCACCTTACATCAGAATGACTGCTAAGGGCAACATCAGCACTTTTGCAAAGGCTCACAATAATTACAGGCCAATATTGTTAAACTGTTAAATTTAAAAATTACATTCTTACAGAAAATACTTACGGCGTCTATGACGCTGTGTTTGAGCTCTGACCTCCGACAGCAGTTCAGGTTGGCGCCGCCTGAGATCAGACCACCGGCGCATTAATTGGTCAATGCGCAGGCGAACTCTCAGACGGCGTCTAATTTCACGCTGCACGCGGACATATGCTGCCCGCACTGCAGCATTACAGCGCGGCTGGCGGAGGTCGAACCGATCCATTTCCTGGACCAAGATGCGCAGCTCCGTCTGTGAAAACGGTTCCGCTCTAGCAGCAGCCATTTTTTATAATAAAATATTTACTTAAAATGGCGGACTCACGCATACACTAATGTAACTACGCCATTGGATCATTGTTTTCCCGCCTTCAAGGAGCAGCAAATCACTAATTTCTGCTAAAGATTACAAACAGGCCACTATAATAGGTTTCTCACCACATATATCTCATACCTAATATAGTTCAGCCATTTTAAAGGTTACATAAAAAAAAAATTTCAAATCATTATTATTAAACTTATTCATAGTATTGTACAACAAAAGATTAAATGAACGCATTACTTACAGTTGTGTATGTTCATACTTCATCCACACTTTACAAGGACTTTACACAGTGGAGTGTTGTTCAGTTATTAAGGATTCTCAACCACATGTCCTGTGTATAAATACACGCCGTATGTTAATTAGTAAGTACGCCAATTAGGTTAAACGCACGCTCCTAGAAATTTATTTAAACACGACTCAGAATACTTCCTTTTCTACACTGATATCACATCAGTCATGGGTCCAAAAGGGAAAGCTCGAAATCCAAACTTTACACCTCAAGAAGTCATCCATCTTGTACATAGTATTTTAAGCCTGGAATGACATATATGAGGATTTTGTGGCCTTTTCCAAATCTCTAAACCCTCAGTGCCAAACAAGAACACTGAAAAATGTGAAGAAAAGGTAATATTGCCTAAGTATGAAATGTTGTAAAATAATATAGCATGTGTAATGTTTAAGAATAATTCCTAAATGTTTAAACGATTGCATTTTATAGAAAAATGCAAACCAAAAATATATTTTTTTAAATAAATAAATAAATAAAAAATCATGTGATATTGGTATTAATTTAAAATGAAAATATAAACGAACAATGTGATATTAAAAATGGTTACATATGATTTAAACATTAGTAACTAATTTTTTTATACTATTTATTTTCATTCATTTTATTTAAAACAGATGGTCAGATCTAAAACAAGCCATAAAGAAAAAGCTAGCTGCCAAAAACAGCATGAAAATACAACTGGTGCTGGGCCTTTGCCAAAATCATTGAAATTGACTACTGTTGAATAATTGGCCTTGAGGGTTGTAACCCAAGCAGAGGTGGAAGGAGTTGGGGATATGGATACGAGTGCTGGACCACCACCAAGATTAGTAACACCTGTGGTGGAAGAGGAGCATTCCGACTTCTGGTATGAAATCTTTTTTTTTTATATATATATAATTAAATATTTAACTATGTAATTATGAATTATTGCTAAAACTTATAACATATTTTGGTTTAAATAAAAAAAAAATTGTATCAAATATTCATTTTTATGTCTTACCTAACAGATCCACTGGAAATGGATCCAGATATACCACAAAGCTCATCCATTTCAGATGTTGATCCAGAGGTTGTTGAAAACAGACCAGCAGAAACACAAGCTGTGAACGAAGAAACAACAAATGTGTATACTCCAACTCCTACACCTCTTCAACAACATTATGCAACATTGCCATCAGTGCAAAATTAGACAGAAATTATGATGCTACTACAGCACAAACAAACATCCAAAAAGAAAGAAATTATGAAATGAAAAGTTTTTTCAAAGAAATCATCAAACATAATAAAAGGATGGAACAAAAATTTCACACATTCTTAAGTCATACTATTAAATACATGGATTGGGCAATGAAGCAAAATGTAACATCTCTGCATGAAGAACCATCCACCTCTGGAGTCCAAATGCAACAACAGCAAAAAACAACAATAGAACATTCCGATTCTAATGATTCATTACCACTTACATGTCCAGCAACAAGGGCAAAAACGCGTTCAGGCACAGCATCCAAAACAAGTGAAGAAATAAAAAACCCACCACCTAAAAAAATGAAACAGAGTGTGGCCATTAAAACTACCAAAGGTGACAAACACACACAATATAATTATTATGTAACCCAAAATACTAAATATAACATATTTACTTACACCTATTCATCATCACGCTCCATCTGTTAAAAAAATATATATTTTTTTTTAAACATGTGCATATCTATAAATAGTTATTATTTTGACAATAATTGTAAGTTAGTTTACAAATATGTTTATATACATATATAAATACTAGTCAAATATTGTACACTACAATTGAACTTACCTTACTATGAGAGTTTTTTTCTTTATGTGAAAATCAAACTTTTGTAAATTGAATGTGAAAAGGGGTCAGCTAAAAGCTACACAACATCAGGAAATGAAATCCTTTGCCTACTTATAAAGGAAAGGAAGTAACATTTGTCAACTATCTTCAGGTGTTGCTAATTGTTAATTGTGTTTGTTGTAAAAAAAACAAAAAAAAAAACATCCATGATCTTTCCGCATATTATATCCGTATGACCGCATGTTAGTATTGAAGGCGTTCGTCTGTAGGGTCACGAAAACCTACTCTAGGTACGTTCTTTTTACTATGTATGTACGAAAACATAAGCGTTCTTGTAGATCTGGCGGCCGGAGGAAAAGACGCCCATTTTGCTCATTTGCCTGAACAGTAACTCCCTCCGTTACGATATTTCACGCCCATAGCGTAAATTCAGCGTATGATCACTCTAGCTTAAGTCTGGATCGGGCGGCCGTCTATACTATCGCTTTCGAGCATGCGCAGTACGTTTTTTTACGCTTATGACCAGCGTACAATCGCTTGCGAGCGTAGGTCTGGATCAGGCCCAAAGTGACTTTTAAAGTTTATAGTGGTTCTCTCATTTATAAATTAACAAGCAGTTCCAGATATAACTATATATGAAAAGAAGAGAGTGTGTCTTGAGAGTTAGGGCTATGGGTTTAAATACTAGTCACTATAATTAGTCCAAAGCGCTCCAACCACTAAACAGGGATTGCCAGCCCTGTAAAACAGCACAAGTAAAATAGAAAGGGGTGAAGTAGTGAGCAAATGGACTAAGTATCAAGAGCCAACTCTTAAAAAATCAATGGTTTTATTAAACAAAATGTGAATATATGAAAATGGACACATAATATATAATTACATTTGAAATAAATGAGACTGGCCAGTCAAAGTTAATTTGTCCAAATGAAACCCTGCAGGGATTTAAATATGTGGACAGTTATTGTGTTGCAGCTAATAAGGGTATATGAGCTCACATGATTGTTCCATCACAGATTGGGTTCCCAATATATACGGCACTGTTACTCTGTAGAATAGATATAAAGCCAAACTTGTAGGAGCCGGCAGCGAGAGTGAGGGCAGTGTGCCTGTATGTGTGGTATCCCCCGTGCCCAGTACCTTTACTTGTCACTGGAGTATAGGAGGGCATCTTGCCGAGCTGTTGGTGATGGTAAAAGAACAGACAGGGCTTCCACCTGCCAATAGATCAAATGGAGACCCAGGCACAACAGATTAAAGTTGGATCCGCGCCAATGCGTCCCGCTACACCAGTGGTAATTGGCAATAGGTCGGAGCTTCCACCTGCCGATAGGTCGGTTGGGGCTCCGGACACACAAATTGCAGTTTTTCAGTGAAGTTCACACCGGTGTACAGACGGACATATAAATGGAGGTACTGGATTCCAATGTGCTCGGATGGTAGGTGGGTGATCCACGGATGCACAAATTGTTGCCGTCTATCCACAGGGAACAGGCTGATATTGCCGTCTATCCGTAGGGGAACTGGGCTCAGTAGAAAAAAGTATCTCTGTTTGTGATGGTTAGCTGTTAGAATCTGGCCAGGCTGAATAAAAAACATTTACGTTTCACCGCATTGGCCTCACTGCGGTTTCATCAGAAGCCCTCACTCTCGCTGCCGGCTCCTACAAGTTTGGCTTTATATCTATTCTACAGAGTAACAGTGCCGTATATATTGGGAACCCAATCTGTGATGGAACAATCATTTGAGCTCATATACCCTTATTAGCTGCAACACAATAACTGTCCACATATTTAAATCCCTGCAGGGTTTCATTTGGACAAATTAACTTTGACTGGCCAGTCTCATTTATTTCAAATGTAATTATATATTATGTGTCCATTTTCATATATTCACATTTTCATGTTTTTATTTGTTTAATAAAACCATTGATTTTTTTAGGAGTTGGCTCTTGATACTTAGTCCATTTGCTCACTACTTCACCCCTTTCTATTTTACCAGATATAACTATGTCTGGTCATTCCAGGTGTGCCAGATCTGGAGTTAGTTTTAGAAACGAGTCTCAAACCATAAACAGGCCACCTGGGAGTCCAGAGGAGCGGTACTGGAGGAAGGTGTCACGGTCTGGGTATGTTTGGGGTCAGTGGCGGGTTCCGAGGGTTGTGCAGGACAACAGACAATGTAGTGGAAGCTGGGAGTCCGGAGGTAGTGCTTGTGCATACGAAGTAGGTGAGACTAGGAGGATCAGGACGGTACACCGCTGAGTGTGACATCATACCCACCTTTACGGGTGGCCTCTGGACACCTAAGCTGTGACTTGGAAGGATGCTTGGCAGATTTAGACTTTGTAGATGAGGAACCTGGATGTAAACATAGAGACAACAGGACTGGGAGAATTCACCAAAGGCTTGGCTATAACCAGAGATGTCGAGGACTTGATATCAGATGGAAGCTCAATGAACTCAGATGATGAACCCTGGATAGAAGACAATGGATCCGGGGAGGCACCCGGGTTGGCGACCGGACAGGTGGTACTATAAGATGACTCAGACTGGAGATTACAGAACGTAGAGTCTGCAGACTGGGTAGTCTGACATGCAGACTCGTGGTTAAACGCAACTTTGATGGCTCTGGCTTTCTCAGAAGTTACTGGAGCCCCCGCTTGGATTTTGAGAACAGGAGCATGGAAACCCGACAGGAACAGGAGAGCATTGGAACCCATCATCACCTTCTAGGACATGCCCCCCAACTCTACAGACTGGGAGACTTAGAAAGCCATCATTAGGAACAGAAGGGCTGAGGAGCCCAACACTGGACACAACTGAAGAGCACAGGGGCCCAGACCTAGAAGTAACAGAAGTCTTGAGAGGTTGGGTAGGAACACTGATTCTGGATGTAGGGTGAGATGGAATTTCATTAGCAGCAGCTACTGAGACTTTGGAACTGGAGACTTCCCTTAAAACATTCTGCTAGAGACCCCTCCTAATGTCTTGAAACTCGGGGGCCCTCCTGAGGTTTCAGCACATGAAGCCCCTCCTGGGGTTACACAACTTGGGACTCCGCCAGGGGTTGCATTGGAACTGGACTCCACATTCCTAAGTTGTAAGTTCTTGGGCTTATGTATTGGACATGGAAGCAAGAAGTGCTCTGAGCTTGCACAGTAGAGGCAAACCTCAGACTGAGACTGGAGATCTTGTTAGAGACTAGACACTTGTGGAAACAGGAAGAACCCCAACTGAGAATCTGTGAGGATGCCCAATCCACATGGGGATTGTGGGTTTGGAACCAAGGCAGACCGAGGATCATGAGAGAGGGAGCTTCGGCGAGAACAAGGAGCTGGATGGTCTCGGAATGGAGAGCTCCGATGCTGAACATCAAAGGAAGAGTGTGGTGAGTAAGGGTTCCGCCAGGAATGCGGCTGCCATCTACCACCGAGAGGTACGTTGTGGCTGGAAGAGGCTCCACTGGGATTTCCAAGTCTTTCACGATCCGGGAGATAATAAAGTTCTCAGTGGCCCCATAATCTAGGAGGGCAAGAAGCTCAGTTCTTCAAACCCCTTGAATGAGAGTCAGAGATATAAGGCAGTCTCAGTGGTTCGAGGAGTGGATAGGTACTCCTGAGCTGACCTCCTTGGAGTCAGTAAGGAACAGTCGTTTCCCGGACGCTTGGAGCACTGGAGTCGTGTATGCCCGGAATCGCCACAATAGAAGCAAAGGTTGCCGTTGTCTCTCCTGAGGAGTGAGTCATAATCTCCCGAACTGCATAGGTTCCTCAGTTGAAATAACGGGAGACTTGGAACAAGGAGAGATAGGACGTCTTGGATGAGATGCCTCTTTTCTCTCAGATGTTCTCTCCCGTTGACAGATGTCAATCCGAATGCAGGTAGAAATGAGGGAATCAAGGGTGGTGGGCGTGTTGCTGGACAGCAAGCCATCTTTAATTCGTTCCGATAGACCCTCTTGGAAGACTGACATGGGGGCCTCCTTGTTCCAGGAGAGTTCAGAGGAAAGGATACAGAACTGGATGACATATTCCCCAACTGTCAGGTCCTTTTGGCGGAGTCAGAGGAGGTCTAAAGCCGCAGAGGCCGTGCGACCAGGCTCATCAAAAATCATTTGAATAGTTTTTAGAAAGTCCGAGAGGGTGGAGAGAATCGGACTGGACTTTTCCAGCAGAGGTGACACCCACGCCAGAGCTTGACTGGACAACAAGGAGATCACATAGGCTATAATGGCCTTGTCTGTTGAGAAATTTTAAAGTTGCCGTACAAAATGCAATTTGCATTGGTTAAGGAATCCCCGGCAAAGTTTAGGATTCCCGTCGAATTTAGCTGGGGTAGATAGCGGGATACGGGACCCGCTGGAAACTTGCATAGCGACAGAAGTAGGTGATGGACCATGAGACATCATGATTTACTGGAAAGTCCCCATCTGGTTGCTAATTTGATGCAAGCAGGACACTACTTGACCCATAGTTGCTTCCTGTTGTTGTATCCTCTCAGTTAGGTTATAGACAGAGTGAGTCCCTTGGGGGATTTTCCCAGTCTAAACCATTGGGCCAGAACAAACTGTTATGGTCTGGGTATGTTTGGGATCAGTGGCGGGTTCCAAGGGGCGTGCAGGACGACAGGCAATGTAGTGGAAGCTGGGAGGCCGGAAGTAGTGCTTGTGCATACGAAGTAGGTGAGACTAGGGGGATCAGGACTGGACAGCGGACTGCTGGACTGGACTGGATTGCTCCAGAGACTGGACTGGAAAGTGGACTGCTGGACTGGACTGGATTGTGCCAGAGACTGGACTGAACAGCAGACTGCTAGAAAGCAGGCAGGTTGGTAGCAGAGATGCAGGTAAAGCTGGTAGCAGTATTGCAGGTAATGCTGGTAGCTGTAGTGCAGGTAATGCTGGTAGCTGTAGTGCAGGTAATGCTGGTGAGCTTGGAGAAGCAGGCTTCTCTAGCAAGGGATTCAGGGAGCAGGATGCAAGACAGGCTGGAACCAGGCACCTTGAAGAACCAAGTTGTTCTGGCACTGAGGGATCAGTGTAAAGAGTTTAAATAGCACGCCCAGTGCACAGATTGGCTGGAGGGATCATGTGTGCTGCAGAGGAGTATCTGAGTGGCTGCTGGGAATCACATGACAGGAGCCAAGATGGCGACGTCCATACACAAGAGGATAGTGGTGCAGATGCCCAATTCCCCGACACTATGCTGCATACATGCTGCAATGGACACTGTACAGGAGGCTGCCACTATTTAAAGTTGCACCTCTAGAGGGCTGGAGAGCAGACTTGACGTGGGAGAACCGCTGATAGACGGCTCCTGGTCTGAACTAGACTTTTCCAGCAAAGGTGACACCCACGCCAGAGCTTGACCAGACAACAAGGAGATCGCATAGGCTATCTTGGCCTTGTCTGTCAGGAAATTTTCAGGTTGCAGTTCAAAATGCAATTTGCATTGGTTAAGGAATCCCCGGCAAAATGTAGGATTCCCATCGAATTTAGCTGGGGTAGATAGCGGGATACGGGACCCGCTATGCTTGAAAAAGTTCCAAACCAGGAACGAAACGCATCACATGTTACCTTCTCCTTTGTTGGACTGAATGACACTGTGCTTCTATCATCATTTGAGCTGATTTTTCCATCATTATGACCTTTACTATACCAAGCGCCAAACTTCCAGCGTGAGTAAAACTTCTCCATTGAGTCTCTGACCCGGGGATTGCCTGGCAGCATGCAGTACTCACGCTGCTCTGTCTCTGTTTACTCCTCCACATGATTTGTGACAATATCTGCGGCAGCTCCCACAAGCGGCTCAACCACTGGGTCACTAACATCCTGGGCCCAGGACAGGAGCCATCTACTGTTTGATATCCATGGTAATTACCTCCAGTGGTTGTCCACATAATCTACAAAACGTTAGTATTCTTGTGAGGTCCGTATACACACAGCTGCGTGTGGAGATTCTGCTATAGATCTCATTCCAGTGCTTGCCTTTAGACTGTGGTCATCAGCATTGACTGGTCTAATATATTTACACAGTGGTAATTGTTTACTTACCGTTCGGGCCCCTCTATTCATCCTCCTGAGGGGTTCCCTGCGGGCTGTGTTGTCCATATTAATAATATAATCAGTCTCAATATTATTGCACAGTGTCCTTTGTCCTCCCTTGGTTTTAAACACTTCTGTGTTTTTTTATGTGTAGACTGAATATTCAGTCCATTGATTGTATGTATTAATAAATGCTTTTTTAGTTTTTGAACCACTTGCAGTAGGTTTTCTTTCTATTGACCCATCCACCGATATTCCCAGCGTGGTTTTCTTTTTTTGTGTATGTTCTTTTGTGGTATTGCACAACCATTTACCAGCACAGAGTATATCTGTGGGGACTGCCTTGATAAAGACATTAAGTCAAAACGCGTTGGTAGGTGTGCTACACAGGTGTGAGAGGTATCCTAAAGGAAAACTTAGAAGTGCTAGTGAAGTACCCGGGTTTAACATCATCTCACTGTCTCCAGTTGTCTGGACGGGTCCTCCCCCTGGGGGGTATCTTTTACTCTTCAATGTACTAATTTGTTTTTATGTGTCCCAATAAATGTTAAAAAGTTTTTTTACACATTGCGATTTCTCTTTTCTTTGGTCTTTAAAAATACGGAGGAGATACGGAGATCAAAGGATTTATTTAAATACGAGTCGCAACAACAGCGCCGCGGCACGCTCAACAGACACACAGCCCAGACTGCAGGAAAGTTAAACAGCTGTCTCCTCTGCACGTGAACCGCAACCACGATCCAGCGTCTAACAGACTAACTCCCGAACTTTATCTCTTTAGAACTGTAAGCCGCATCTCCTCGTCTTTGTGAGGATTGCACGAGCACCACTTTATACCGTGAACTGATTTTTCTCTGAAAAAATTGACTCTTTTAAAAAGTATTTTTCGTTTTTAGAGAACCACAGTTAACATTAGACCTCAGTACCGTGGTTTCCCGCTCTTCACGTGCAATTATTACTTATTCTTTGTTTTTTGAGGTTTACCATCGTATCTATCCATTCAGTTTGTTGATATTTACTATCACTGTTTATTAGATAGCAACCCTTTTACCATTTTATTGTTTGCACAGACACTTTGGAAATTTACAACGGTCATTTTTTTTGTGTATGATCTTATTGGTTTATTCAGTGTTATATTTATTTGGCACTCATTAGTCATTTATATCAGGTCACTTAGTTTTTCACTCTTTGCGCCCATTAGTTTTTCTTCTTTCTGTTGTATTGACCATTTTCTTTTTACATTAATATATCCATTATGATTGTTATTATTTATTAATATTTTAAATAATACAGTTTTTATCATTAATTTTAATTTGATTTTTATGTTTCCATTGTTTATCTGCACCTGTCCCCATCCTAAGGTTACTGGGTTAGCGCTCGTCATTATTTGTTTTTGTCTCCTTTTCAGCAGGTGGCCAGAAGCATGGACATGCAGGGCAGCAAATTCAAAACTGCAAAAAGAATTCTAAAGAACTTATCTGTAGACATGTTATTCCAGAAACAATAGAGAGTGACAGAGATACACACTCTACAGGTCAAGTGTTAAAGCATATTTTACAGGATTTGGGCATTGTGTCTGCCCTACACTGGTTGCAATCTCCGGTTAGAAAGAGTTGCTTCCGAAAAAGGGATATTTGAAAGTTACTTTTCGAATGTTCCTTTTTCCGAAGTTTACACTTTTAGAAATGTTTTTTTTATGAATGGGTGAGTATGCCATTCGGCATACTCACCCATTCACTTTAGGAAACAACAGATCACTCCGCCGCACCTCTGTCTCTGCTCACCGGACCGAGGGGACAGGTGAGTAAAGTCTTTCTGCAATGTTAGGGTCAGGCTGTAGGGGAGAGAGGGTTAGGGTCATGCTGCAGGGGAGGGAGGGTTAGGGTCAGGCTGCAGGGGAGGGAGGGTTAGGGTCAGGCTGCAGGGGAAGGAGGGAGGGTTTAGGGTCAGGCCAAAGTTGTATCGAGCCACTCCATTCTGAAAAAGGAGTATAGTTTGTCCTGAAATAATGATAGATTTGGTGGCTGAGTTTGTACCCACTGTTGAAGTATACATTTCCTCGCTATTGCGGAGATCACTGTAAGCATATGTTTTTGGAAAGTTTGAGTGTGGGATCAAATACGCCAAGGACTGTCCACTCTGGATTAAGAGGCGCTAGAGTAAGAAGCTCATTCACACTAAAAGCATGTACCTGTCTCCAAAATTTGCGAATGTGTGGGCATACCCAGAAGCAATGGAACAACGTTGCCTGGGCGTCTGCACATTTAGGACAATTTGGGGTATCGGCTAAACCCATTTGAAAGCATCGGTTTGGGGAAATATACCCTCTATGAAATATGTATAAGGTCATTTCTCTATATGTGCTAGCTTTTATGATGTCCATGGAAAACCTGAGTGTTTTCAATAGTTCCTCCATGGAGATATGAAGAAAAATGTCAGTCCAATATGCTAAGCCTTTTTTTACTTTAGTATGGTCTAAGGTATCGCGAAGATAGCGATAATGATAGGAGATTGCTCCCCTGCCTTTCAATGGTTGTATCAGCATAGCATCAAGTCATTACACCAATCCAAAGGGGCTAATTGTCGACTCACAGAAGAGGTGTAGTGCACTGCTTGTTGTAGAGCAAAGTTATAAGTATTCGGCACATAATATGTCTCTCGGATTTGTGGAATTGATAGGACCGAGCTAGCATTAAGATTTACCATGTCTCTTAGCTGTGTTATCTTTAATGGGGGCCATCTATCAAATTTGAATCCCGCCTGTCCCTCCTGGAAGGCCGGGTTTTTCAGTAATGGGAGGAAAAGAGATATCCTGTAGTTCATACCCAAGGAACGCCTTATATTTTTCCAGGCTACCCAATTAGCCATCAAAAGAGGGTTATCTAATATTTCTTGGGGGAGAGATGCTTTCCCAGAATGTAAAAAGGCGATTAAAGAAATGGCAGGTATGAATGCTTGCTCTATGTTAGTGTTAGAAAACTGTGATGCGTTCTGTAACCAATCTCTAATAACATGTAAATGACTAGCATAGCTATATAGTTTGGGGTTAGGCAAATTTATATCTCCATTGGCTGGGGCCTGTTGCAACTTGCTTAGCGCAATCCTTGGTCTTTTCCCATGCCAAATAAATTGGCCAAACTCCCTGTTAAGAGCCTTCTCATCTTTCGGGGGGGATATTAATAGGGAGCATTTGGAGCTGGTAAAGCAGCTTCGGAAATATAATCATTTTAATGAGTCCCGCCTTACCCGTACAAGACAAGGGGAGCTTTTGCCAACGTCTCATAAGGGTACACTGTCCCTTTTGATCCCCATTACACATCACATTACTGTCCCTTTTCTATTCACTTTTTTTTTTTTACCCCATATTCAACACTGTTTTTATCCCTATCCCTCACTATTCTCTGTATTTACATATTTATTATTCTTTTCCTTGTTGAATAAGATTTTTTTACATTAAAATGTATCACCACTTCACAAGTTAACATTAAAGTTTACTTTCACCCCTCCTTTTTTTAATACCTATTACTCACGTCCTCTATTGTTACAGCCCTTATCATTTATTTTTTTGCAATTTTTTATTTAATAAAATTGATAACTTGCCTGTTGCACTGCTTGTAATGTTGTCATTTTGATGTTCGTTTTGGTCTTTTACAGCATCATCCTGTGGCCTTTTCATATCCATGAAAAAAATAGTTATTACCACTTTTATTTTTACATTTAAAAGTTAGCACATGCATTACGTTACCTTTTGGCTCATAAGATGTTGCGTCCTCTTGTGTGCTCTTGTAACAGCATTGTGCATCAGGTTTTTCTGTTGAAAAAAGTATAACAACATTACATCCTGTTTCCTCTGCTGATTGTCATGCTACAAAGTTTTGTTTAAAACTTTACCTTGTTTGATGCTCATTTGTTGACTTGTAAAGCCTTGCTTACTCTGCTTATAATTTTTCCCTGAAATGGAAAAGTTTACATTACAATCTGTGGTTTGCGCACATGACAGAAGTCCAAAAACATCCACAAAATGGAGTGAGTATTCGGGGAAAGAAGACATAATGGATTACAAAAAAAAACTATACAGCATTTGCAAATGAAATACTCAATTTTTGTGGCTGAAATACTCACTTATGATGTCTTTCTGAATTCTTTTCAGTCAGTTTTTTCCTTTCTTTTTAAATCTTTTTTGTATCTGCATCTGTTCTTTCTGCCTTTTCATGCCGAATCGTCGCTGAAGGATTTCAATAACTTTCAACATAATCTTCCGTATACATGTGTTTATGGCTGGATAGCTCTTGAGGACACAATCATAGTCCCACTTGTCAAAATATCTGACTATGGCCTCCATTTCTGCCCTTGACAGTGGATTAGCTCGAATTTCGTCCCCCACTTTGGATGGACCGCCCTCCGTTATTTCTACCGTCGGAGTATCCCCGTGCGTTCTTTTCTTCACTTTCATGGTAGGATCCTGCCCTTTCACCTCAAGTGGAGAAATAATGACGTTTTGGTTATTTAGGGAACACTGCTCCACATGTTCGTCCGACCCCTTGTCCACTTCCATCGCAGCCATATCTTCCTGCTCTGCCTGCATGGAGTCTGCCTACGCGGTGTTTTTTTCGCGCCAATTATTCATGAGGGGCGGAACTATGGGGAGGGAACACAAGACTGTGTACGAAGATTCATCACTTATGTATTGGAGATTTGTTCATGCAACAGTGGAATTTTATTGTTCGGTTATTTCTTCATTCGTTGAACATTCGTTTCGGTAAGCATTCTTGAACATGAATGTTTTTCTATATCAGCTGTATTCATACTGTATTTTTTAAACTGGTAGTACAAAACATTAAAGGGGTATACCTTTGTTTGTGTGGGGTATAGTTTATCTATGGTTTTGGCTGTTGATGTTATTCTAATATATTGATACAGTTTATATGATAATCATACTACTATTAATTGGGAGGTGTTGCCAGTTTTTTGGGTGTGTTACAATATATGTATGTATTTGCCACATGACTTGTACTATGAAGTTTGAGGGGTAGGCCTTTGTATGTGTGTGCTATAGTATATGTATTTTGCTGGTGTGGTTATTGTGATCTATTGTACATGAATATTTGAAATTACAAGTAATGTGAGATTTAAGGGGTAGGCCTTTCTTTGGGTGTGGTATAGTATATGTATGTATTTAACAGATGTTATATCACTAGTACTGCGCATAGGTGATAGGCCTTTGTTTGCGTTTGCGTTTGTGTGTGCTTTTTATTGTTATGTGATTTATTGTTTACGTTCTCATGTTATTTATTCACAGACATGGCAGACAAGAAGGTGTATCTCAGAGAGTTTATTGAGGCATACCATGCCAACCCCTGCATGTGGCAGAGCAAGTCTGCAGATTATTCCAACAAGATAAAAAGGACCGCAGCCCTCAAAGCTTTGGTGGAAGTTTCAAAACCACACTACCCCCATGCAGACATTACTTTTGTGAAAACTAAAATTCTGAATCTTTGGACTGTGTATAAGAAGGAACTGAATAAAATTAATGATTCCAAGCATTCAGGGGCAGGAGCAGATGGGGTGTACACACCACTCTTGTGGTACTTCAACATGTTGAGTTTCACATTGGAGAGTGAAACAGCATCTCCATCTGTCTCAACTTTAGATTCATCGCCTGACCCAGTTTCTACACCAATTGATGAAAGTAGCATGGTAAGTGTAACGTAAATAAAAACAGAGGCAACATGTTAACAATACTTTTATTATTAGAAACAAAGAAACTGATACTTCTTACGGCGC
>WWET01007999.1:9761-26890 GCA_011038615.1 Limnodynastes dumerilii | reverse complement strand
AAAGTTCTATAAAGAGCCCAAACTCTTGCAGCTAGAACAGCAGATGCAGCAGTCAGGACCTGGTAGGAGTTGTCCCACTCCAATACCCAGGTCCACAGTTCATCTCCCAAACTTCAATCTCCCTTCTTCAACCCTGCTCACCCTTTTTACTCAGGACCCCCCTCACAGACATGTGACAGGTGAGGTGGAATGTGATTGGCTAATCAATAGCTTGGGGACAGCTGTCCATCAATGTCTAGGGGCCTGATCCAGACCCCCACACCCTGTCCATCTTAGGAGACTCCCTGCTGGGATGGTGCCAAGAAGTCTGTCTGAGTCCTGGGCAAATTCTTTGAGGGAGATAACCTGTGCCCTCTTGTAGATATCAGATAGGGAGCAATCACTCCCAGATTTTACCCTTGCCAGTCATTTGTGATGTCACACACCTCTGGTTTCCTATAGAGGGAGGAGGGGGGGGAGAGTCCCCCCTGGTCTCTTCCTGTCCTCTGTAGTCAGGGATGACCATATATGGACTTCCTGCACCCCATGTGTCTACACAGAGGTGTCAGTGATTATATCAGGCTCTGTGTAATGGGTTCTGGTTATCACTACATGCTACATAATCCTATAACACATCCCACATTATATATTATAACTACATGCTATATAATCCTATAACGCCTCACACATTATATACTAGAACTACATGCTACATAATCCTATAACACATCACACATTATATACTAGAACTACATAACACACTACTATAACTACAGAAATGTCATATGATAAATATATGGTAAAGTATAACACACACAGTCTATACATTCCTTGAGGTACGAATGGGATAATAAATGTCTAAGATGTTAGGGATAAAAAAGTTATATGTCCGGGACCCATTTCCTCACAGTTGTGTTTATTTCTCATTTCATCATTGTTTCTGATTCTTTATTTTCATTATTTATGTTTATGTCTTCCGGTTTGTTTTTTTATACATGCTTTGCCATTTTGCACTTTTATGCTCTGGCTGAGTATTGATAATATTGCTATGCATTGATATATGTCCTGTATGGGGAGCGACTGTTTCCATGGCTTGCTCCACCAGTTGTTTATGGGTACTTGACACATTGGGTTGGGACTTATGTAAGTGCTTGAAATGAGTTACTCCTGGGCTAAACCATGTTGATTGCAGGAGTCGTCAAGTTAATTGTATTCTTTGCATGCAGGGATATATCTTTGAATTGCTTACTGCACACAGATAGTGACCAACTTTGCTATTACACTGTTATTTAGATTTGGGATAGGAAATATCACCTCTCAACTCTAAAATTTGACTCCCCTGCAATCAACATGGTTTGGCCCAGGAGTAACTCATTTCAATCATTTACTTAAGTCTGGATCCAGCCCATTGTGTGTTTTTTCAATTCCCTCCCGCAAGACTGGCCACATACCATACTGGGGTTAGAGTCACTGGGCCGGATCCAGAACTACGGCTGTTGGCTATGAACGGCCGTAAGATGGTGATTGCTAGCTTCTGCGCATGCGTAATAACTATGTATGTAATCTACGTATCGTTTCGGTACATAGATTGCGCATATGTGCTCTTTAAGACCACATATACGCAATCTACATACCGAAACGATACATAGATCACGTACATAGTTACTACGCATGCGCAGTAGCTAGCAATCACCATCTTACGGCCGCTCGTAGCCGACAGCCGTAGTTCTGGATCCGGCCCACTGTCTCGTAGCAACAGAATGCACACACGCTCGGAGCATGGTGCACCAACATGCCAACTGAAGGCACTGTTTAGAGTGCTCTCCAGGAGACTGGATAGGTGCACTGGCGCTGATGTCGTATGGTGTCATCTGTGTAGCGCTGGTGGGGCGGTGCATGTTCCCGGCAGGCAGCAGTGGTGCAGTATGGCTCAGGGGTAAGTGTCTTTCTTGTTTATATAATGGAGTGTTTGCTGGTATCTTTATGTTGTGTGTTCCCCTGACGAAAGTGGTCTAGGACCATTGAAACATTGGATGTTACTGCTGGATTGAATAAATAGATTGCACATCTATGAGGGCCTTTTTGCCTACATTTGTGGAACTTTATCCTATTGAACGCCATAGTTGGATAGTTTGGAGAGTGGAGTGCCGTATTCTGTGTATATGTATATATCTATATATATAAAAGCCATTCTGCTCCTCACCCTTCATACACATGTGCAGTAGCGTCCACACGTTGTGACACTACTGCGCATGCCCTGGTGAGGAGCAGAATAGTTCCTGCCTGAGTGTCCCATTCATTCCCACATTACCTTTACTGCTGCGCCCCGTCTCACAGCCTCCCCCTGTCTCTCACCCTTACTCCGCTTACAGCACCGATGTCAGCGTGTACTCTCCGGCTGCAGCAGCAATATATCAGCCGCCATCCGTCGGTTCTCTTATGTGACCAACCCGGAAGTGGCCTGCACTGGACAGATGGAGGAAATGAAGGGAGAGAATGGGGAGCATTGGCAGGGCCATTTCACACCCCGCCGACACTCCCCATTCTCTCCCTTCATTTCCTCCATCCATTATTATGGAAGGCTGGTGTTGCAGGGGTTATTATGAAGGGCTGGGGTTGCATGGGTAATATTGAGAGGTGGTTTGTGCTGGAATTTTTGCTGCAATCAAGCTCTGCATGCCACTAACTGCCACCCAACCACTGCCCCCACCTAAACCCTGCACCCTACTAACTGAACCCAACCCCCATTCTCACTCAGACCCAGCCCCCAACCCCGTCCTCACTCACACTCTGCACTCCACTAACTTCTCTCCAACCCTTTCCCCCACCCAAACCCTGCATCCCACTAACTGCCCCAACTCCTGCCTCCACCCAAGCCTTAAACCCCACTAACTGCCCCCACCCGAGCCCAGCAACCCACTAACTTCCCCCTCACTCAGATACTTCCTCCACTAATTGCCCCAATCCCCTGCTCCCACCTGAGCCCTGCACTCCACTAACTGTCCTCAACCCCTGCCCTCACTCAGACCCTGCACCTCACAAAATGTGAATCACTCTGTAATCTATCTATATAAAAGCCATTCTTCTCCTTACCGTTATACATATGTGCAGTAGAGTCCACATCATTATCACCACTATTGCGCATGTGCAGTGCTTGGGAGCAGAATTTCTCTCCTAAAAAGTGCCCCCCCAATAGTGTCCCACCAGTCACCACTACCCCCAACACCAAAGGCCCCCTCCCCGCAGCTCTTCCCACCCAAGCTATCAAGGGGCCTCACAGTGGAACCAAAGGTACACACACACACACACACACACCAATACACACTATATCCATACTATTTTCTGCACTCCAAGATCTATTCCATAAACAAGAGGTAAGATCTCTATACACTCTATATACACTATATCTACAGTATATATATAAAAACCATTTTGCTCCTTACCGATATACACATGCGCAGTAGTGTCCACACCATTGTGACGCTATTGTGCATGTGCAGTGTTTGGCAGCAGAATTGCTCTCCTACAAAGTGCCCCCCCCACAAAGCCTTCCCCCGCATCTCTGCCCACCCAATGTAACGTTGTCCCCCACCCCCGTATCCAAATATTTTTGAAAAACTCTTTTTTACATGTAAATAACCAGCATAGATAATTTAATGAATTACATGCTCTCTGTATCTCCAGCAATGCCAGGAAAAGTAGACCCTGGGTTCATTTGTTTTTTTTTTAAATCTGTTTTATTGTGAGAACAAAGCATACAAAATGAAAAGCATATTTTGGCTGTCCCTAATTTGCAATGTGAAGCATCACAGTGAGGCCTGCAACGCCTGGTATCATGTGCTCTATATATTATCTTTGCCTTATAGTTTGCTTTTGTTAGTCAGTGAGTTCCGTGCTCCTATATAGTTTTATATTTTGGAATGTTTATCCTGCTCGGGCAATGCTGAAATTATTAATCGTGTATATATATATATATATATATATATATAGTAGAGTAATTAAGTTTTATGGATTGATCCTAGAGATGGACTTTTCGATCTTTACACCTCGCGCCTTTATGGATTAAACACACACAGAATTCCGTACCTGACTCAATGGAAGAACTTCTAACAAGCGGGGTCCCGGTGCGCACGGACCCTGCATTTGTACACTTCACTGCACCACCCGGCTCCTTTTTGTTGGCCCCTGATCGTCACTTTCAAGTGCAGGAAGGGAGAGTAACCTGACTGGAATGACCATGAGGTCAGTAGTGATTTTGTGAGGGACAATCCTCCTGAATAGGGGAGTGCGGCTGCCCTTACCACTCTGGTACCAGATGGACTGGGATTGCAGAAATCACCACAGTATAAAGGGTCGACACCCAGCTTTGTATTGTACTCATGTATATTTGCAGGCTACTACTGGTTATTTATTTATGATGGTATCCCCCTTCTGAAAATAAATTCATTGTCTACTTGGAGTGTACTATATTTGCTGAACTTGGTACTTACCTGATACTTACCCTTTTTAATTCACATTAATATCCGGATCTGAGAGATTCGGTTTGTTTGATTTTGATGCACTGCAGTGTTACTCACTCATATGATACTGGTATTACCAAATATGTCGTGAGCAATATCTCTTTGTGACTTTAGATACTGAATTATCGGATATTGATTTTTTTGGGAAATAACATTTACCATAAACTCACTTTGTGATAATAAAAGTAAAATTTTATTCAAATTTTTTTTAACCTGTCCAAGAGTATTAATGAGGAAATGTATTTAAGAGTGAAAGTACACTATTAAAGCAGCCCTTGAAGTTCTATCTTTTGGGACTCCAATCTCCCTTTTCTTTAGTTCTTTAATTTACACACTGCACGGTAGCGCCCCCTATGGAGGGGTTTCCTCTCTAAAATAGATTTTAGTGCATTCATCTTTTTTTTGCTTAAATAGGGGTAGATCCAGACCTAAGTGCTTGTTGCTTTTCATTGCCTAACATATTTACTCTTGCGTATTTTCTATATACTCCCCTCGATATACAATGAGTTGTCACCTAAAATAGGGGTGCATCAGAATAATTGGAGACCTATTAAAGCAATCGCTGTCTTGTGCAAATACATTCAGATATTGACTCTCTTGTATGTGCATGTGCAGCATGCAATCATACCGGTCAGAGTATGCACACGTATTGTAAGTCCAGATCCACTCCATCATCTAACGTTCTTCAAAGAAACTCAGAATCCTCATTCACTTTATCCCAATTTCTTTTTACTTCTTTACTTTTCTAATCTTGTGTACACCCACCTACAACTTCCCCTACACTGAAAGATGCAAAGACAAACTGTAATTCATCATTGTAAGAGCTTCCTGTAGATGCTAAAATTACTCACTGACTAAATTATCTGCAGTCTGTTTGCCCAAGTCTACAAGAAGACATGAGACTCTCTATAATCTTCTTCCTTTGCTTCCAAGGTATGAGAGATATTGCAGGTATTACTACTTTAAAATAATAATCACTATAGATATACTTAGAATGAGAGATAAGGAGAGGCTGTGTGATAGAGGCAGAGAGAGGAAGCTTGGTAAAGGGAGGGAAGAAGAGGGAGAAAGAGGGAGGAGGAAAGTATGAAGAAGGAAGGTGAGAGAGCGCAGGAGTAAGGGAAAGAAAAGGAGTGTGGTGTGTGTATATATAATCCTATTTCGGGGTTTACTACACTGAACCACAGAAAAGGTGGAACATTACATAGGGTTGTTAATAATGCTGATTTTGCACCCAGGAAGTGAACACTAATAAGAATATTTTAGAGAAATTGTTGTTAACAGGGCGGGAGGGCGGGTTTGGGTAGTTACGATGCTGTGGCCGGTGTAATTACACACTGTTATGCCAGCTGCAGTTAGTGTAGCCTTCAGCTGGTGTAACAGTGTGTAATCACGCCAGGCACAGGGGGAGTGTCGGGGGGAGTGCATGCCCAGCACATCGGCAGAAGTCTGGATCAGGCCCTAGGTAACTGACTGGTGACTGACTGGTAAGGTATAGATAGTCTGTACTAACATGTTAAGAGATTTCTGCAACATACTATAACTGTAAGAAAATATGAGGTATCTATATGGAATCTGGGAAGGATCTCTGTATAATTCTCTATTGCAGATAAAAAAAAGTACTATTATACAGTAATAAAGAGTCAACACAGTAGTTATGAGCTTCCATAGTAGTAGATAAGAAGAAAAGCCTCCATTTAGAGAGAATAACACAAAATAACAACTTAAGCATGCTTAGAATAAACATAATGATATACTAAATCTAAAACAAAAGTAAGGATCAAATAGGGATTAAGGGCCTGATTCAGAGATTTGATATTAACGATAGTTAGGTGCGTATATTTAGGATCGGATCGATTTTGCATCAATTGCGCATGCGTAGTAATAGTGCAACGCCATGTACGTTGAAATTAGGGTCGGAAATGCCTTAATGTCGGACTTGTGAATTGGTCGGAAACAATTGCGATCCTAAGTGCAGCGGAAATCTAGGAACCGAAGGATTTGCATAGAAATGGGTGGGGGGAGGCATTGAGATGAGGGAAAGTGGGCGCGATTACAGACATAGGACCCTAAATATACGCAACTATTGCACATAAGGTAGGAAGTGACTGCGGCCAGATAGGGCAACTCAATGCAGGTCTAACTTTAGGTCCAGCCGCTGTTTGCAATCCAGATTATCCCTTGTTATTGTTGCAATTAGTTCAGGGATTTTATTTCCTAATTCTCTAGCATTTGCCCACATTGCTATAAGAGGTTGTGTTAGGAATCTCTTATTCTTCCGTTTACTATCATTGCTAGATATGTTTATATAGATTTTTGGCTCTCTTTTCCCTTAGTTGTTGTGGTTATAGATTTTTAAAAAATCAAATAAATAAAAAATCAATAAAACAAAAATATTGTGCAGAATGAATCGGCTTCTTATACTCTTTATTTTGTTCTGTTGGGTTTTTGACACCTATACTGTACATTGTCTAAGAAACCCTTATTTCTCTTAAAAATGGGTCAAAATGTGTTCTGATAGGTTAGCATGTTCAGTGGGTTGGGTCAAGTGAGTTCAATTCAAATTAAATAATAATGTGGCCTAGAATAAAATAAGCTTTTACATTTAAAAAAAAATTGGCATTGGCCTATATAAAGAAGGTTTGTTGTCAATCGGGAAAATGTCGCAGCAAACAGCCTGCACTCTGTTACCTCTGGACTCAACCATCTGGGATAGTTCTAAGTCTACCAATGATTATAAATAATCTGAAGGGTGGGGCACTTGTGTTTTGCCTTTCAATTAAAAATAAAAATACTGTATTTTTATTTGTTCAACAGCTTGTAATCTTTATATGAAAATCATTTAGCATTTATTATTACATTATATCACAGGAATCAGAAGCACTGAAGGTTATTTTTGTGTTCAACAGCCAAAATTCCTAACAGTGATGGACTATGGGTCAGTGACCATCCCCTGCACATACACTTATAGCGATGTGACAGGGAACAACATAGAGTATAGAGTTCACTGGTGGAAGTCAGAAGGGCCATTCTGCTCTAATGACAAGGAGGAAATCACTGACTCTGATGGAAATGTTGCAGACAAGTACGAGGGAAGACTCTCCAGAGTGTAGGATTCTAAGAAACGGAAAGAGTCTATCACAATCACAGGACTGAAAGGATGGGATGGGTCCAAAATCTGCTGCAGAGTAACTAATAGAAAGAATAATATGCTCTCCTGGGGTAATATTTGTGGGACCTACCTACAGTTTCCAGGTAAAGAGATTTATTTATTTATTTATTATAAACCATTATAGTTCTATATGATTGGACATAATGCTTAGTATAAATAATAGTATTAAAAAAAACTTTACATTTTTCTGGCAGAGATAAATGTAAGATATTACAGAAGTTTAATTTGGTAAATATTTTTTTACATTTCATTTGGAAAAGAATGCTCCATATAGTGTAATATAATGCAGCATACAGTAATATAATATAATATAATATAACGTAACATAACATATAACACATAACATATAACATAATATAACATATTATAATATAACATATTATAATATAACATATTATAATATAACATATTATAATATAACATATTATAATATAACATATTATAATATAACATATTATAATATAACATATTATAATATAACATATTATAATATAACATATTATAATATAACATATTATAATATAACATATTATAATATAACATATTATAATATAACATATTATAATATAACATATTATAATATAACATATTATAATATAACATATTATAATATAACATATTATAATATAACATATTATAATATAACATATTATAATATAACATATTATAATATAACATATTATAATATAACATATTATAATATAACATATTATAATATAACATATTATAATATAACATATTATAATATAACATATTATAATATAACATATTATAATATAACATATTATAATATAACATATTATAATATAACATATTATAATATAACATATTATAATATAACATATTATAATATAACATATTATAATATAACATATTATAATATAACATATTATAATATAACATATTATAATATAACATATTATAATATAACATATTATAATATAACATATTATAATATAACATATTATAATATAACATATTATAATATAACATATTATAATATAACATATTATAATATAACATATTATAATATAACATATTATAATATAACATATTATAATATAACATATTATAATATAACATATTATAATATAACATATTATAATATAACATATTATAATATAACATATTATAATATAACATATTATAATATAACATATTATAATATAACATATTATAATATAACATATTATAATATAACATATTATAATATAACATATTATAATATAACATATTATAATATAACATATTATAATATAACATATTATAATATAACATATTATAATATAACATATTATAATATAACATATTATAATATAACATATTATAATATAACATATTATAATATAACATATTATAATATAACATATTATAATATAACATATTATAATATAACATATTATAATATAACATATTATAATATAACATATTATAATATAACATATTATAATATAACATATTATAATATAACATATTATAATATAACATATTATAATATAACATATTATAATATAACATATTATAATATAACATATTATAATATAACATATTATAATATAACATATTATAATATAACATATTATAATATAACATATTATAATATAACATATTATAATATAACATATTATAATATAACATATTATAATATAACATATTATAATATAACATATTATAATATAACATATTATAATATAACATATTATAATATAACATATTATAATATAACATATTATAATATAACATATTATAATATAACATATTATAATATAACATATTATAATATAACATATTATAATATAACATATTATAATATAACATATTATAATATAACATATTATAATATAACATATTATAATATAACATATTATAATATAACATATTATAATATAACATATTATAATATAACATATTATAATATAACATATTATAATATAACATATTATAATATAACATATTATAATATAACATATTATAATATAACATATTATAATATAACATATTATAATATAACATATTATAATATAACATATTATAATATAACATATTATAATATAACATATTATAATATAACATATTATAATATAACATATTATAATATAACATATTATAATATAACATATTATAATATAACATATTATAATATAACATATTATAATATAACATATTATAATATAACATATTATAATATAACATATTATAATATAACATATTATAATATAACATATTATAATATAACATATTATAATATAACATATTATAATATAACATATTATAATATAACATATTATAATATAACATATTATAATATAACATATTATAATATAACATATTATAATATAACATATTATAATATAACATATTATAATATAACATATTATAATATAACATATAATATAATATAATATAATATAATATTATACACAGTAGAATATAATAGAATTTACCCAATAATATAATTGATTGTATTTTAGAATACTATACAATACAATATATAATATAATATAATACTGTATATTATGATTCTATTTATATTATAAAGTGCATTAAATGATGTCATAAGGTAATATTATATTATGTAGTGCATTCTATTATATTAGACAGCCTAATATAATAGAATGCACTACATAATATAATAGTACCGTATGACATAATTTAATGCACTTTATAATATAAATAGAATTAATATTACCACTAATCAGGAAATTAACCCTTATCTAACATAACACACAAAAGAATAACACAAGAAAATAAATGTGATAGTTGGCGCTGATGACAATATAAGATGTGTGGTATTATAAAGCAAAAGTGAATAGGATCTAAAAAGTCTATTTAAAGTTCAAATATATATGTATAGAAGGTAACCAACAACTTTAAATAAATAATTAATATTAAACAGAAAAAATTATTAAAAAGGCATAAGCAAGTTCATATGTAAATCCTAAAAAGTTCAAAAAATTCATATGTAATAGTATATTGCTACCACAACTAGAGCGGTATTCAGATTACAAATCTGATTGTGTCTATATGTGACTTAAACTCAGTCAATCACTAATTCAATGGTGCAAGAATAAGATAAATCAGAGCGGCATGTAATCAAGGCAATAGATCATAGATGAAGTTGTAGAAGCTATTCTTTCTTTAACATTCCGACTAAGGAGATAGGCACTTGGTTAAAATACAGACTTTAATTCTACTATATAAAATCAACAAATCTGATTATAATGACTGGGGAACGTGATATTGATACACTATGGGGGTAAGAAATAATAATAATAATAATTCACCCATCTCAAATACCACTCTGCAGGTGACAAGTTGGTATCACAGCTGGAGGAGCTGATCGCTGTCTCTGGGGAAATGGTCATCATCCCCTGTTATTACCCACAGGAGATCATAGGAACAGTACAAAAAGTCTCCTGGTATGTAGAAAGGAGTGAAACATGTTCATATGAATGGAAAAATGAAATTTACGCTTCAGACAAACCAGACATCTATGGCTGGTTCTCTGTTGTCAATTACCCTACAGATGTCAAAGTGACCACCACGGATGACCACAAATCTGGTCATTCTAAGTAAGAATTTACTTTAAGAACTGTAAGAGATTGTCCACCATCCCTTTGTAGTTTTTTGCCTAATAGTTCCCTAAGAAGTTCTAGCAAATGTTCTTGAGAGCCTCCCATGCAGCTTTTTCAGCAAATTTAAGCAGACCAGTGAAGCTTCCATTGAGTAAGCAGACCATGAAAGCTCCCATTGATAAAATTTTTGCAAGACTCAGTTTTCTATTGCGTGCAGACAGAAATACTATCTTAGGATCAACAACAAGTGGTGCACTGACAACATTCTTTTCTCTTGGGTTTAGTGAAATTGGCCACTGCTTCCAAATGTAATAATCTAATAATGGTTTATCCAGTTTCTGCTGACCAATTCACCCAAAAATCAGTAGTATTTTGTGAAATTGAGTTGTAGTACCAGCAAGAGAAAAATGACTCACCATAGACATTTTATTAATATTAACGCTTATTTATGTAGGACCACAATTTGTTCACATTGCTTTACAGAGAACGTTAGACATTTACATCTGTCCCTGCAACTATTGAAGCTACATACTATTGTCCCTAATACATACATACACACACTAGGGCTAATTTAGTCAGCAGCCAATTAACGTACCAGTAGTTTTTGGCTTGTGGAAGGAATCCGGAGCACCCAATTTCATTATTCTATGTGATAGTGGTACTGCAAGTAACTTGATTCCCACAAACTTGCACACAATCTCTTTCCATTCTAAAATCACAGTCCTGATAACGTGATACTTTTTTCAAATTTAATGTCCTATAGAGTGTAAACTAGCAAGCAGGGTTCTCTTACCCACACAGACTGCATTTCTAGTTATGTTTTATAACAGTTGTTAAAATTGTGTAGTGCTATGCAATATTATGGCCTGATTAAAATACACCAGGCATGTCAAACTCAAATTCCCAACAGGGCCCAAAAAATCTAAGATTTTGTGGGCCGCAAGAAATATAAAAAGTCTTATATGCAATTTTTCTCCATCTTCCAGTAATTTCCCATTCATATGTCTCCAGCCTAATCAGTATTCCCCATCATGTGTCTCCAGCTCCTTTTATTTCCAGTCATGTCTTCCCAGCTCCCAGTATCCCCCATCATGTGTCTCCAGCTCCCAGTATCTCCATCATGTGTCTCCAGCTCCCAGTATCCCCAATCATGTCTGTCTAGCTCCCAATATCCCCCATCATGTGTCTCCAGCTCCCAATATCCCCCATCATGTGTCTCCAGCTCCCAGTATCTCCATCATGTGTCTTCGCTTCCCAATATCCCCCATCATGTGTCTCCAGCTCCCAGAATTCCATCACGTGACTCTAGCTTCCAGTATTCTCCATTCATATTACTCATCTATCCCATAATATGCAGTTGGGAAATAAAAAGAACAATATAAACAGCTTACACTATAAATAAACGGTATGAACAATAGATACAAAATTGTGCACACATAACTATTTTTTGCTGTTTTTGATGTCTGTGTACGTCCAGGACATAGACCAACATAAACAGTGTGATTCATAGATACACCAAATCTAATTATATGTTACCTTATGGCCAATGGGTCAGTGCAAGGCAATATATGCATTATGTTTATACAAATATGTCATTAGTATTTGTTAGTGGTCACTAGAATTCTCTTTACATTGGGTGACAGTCACAAGGATGCTCTTTACTGGATGACAATATTGGATTTTATTCCAAAAATGCCACACTTACCAGGTTCGCCGGTGCCATCTGACAGGATCCTAGGTCTGCCCATTCTACATTCTACTCTCCCTCAGGCCTCCATCCAGAGGCCAGATTTACTAAGCTGCTGGTTTGGAAAAGTGGAGATGTTGCCTATAGCAACCAATCAGATTCTAGCTCTCACTTTCTTTTTACATACTAGAGAATGTCAGCTAAAATCTGACTGGTTGCTATTGGCAACATCTCCACTTTTCCAAACCCGCAACTTAGTAAACCTGGCCTCAGCTCTCTAATGCACTAATACATGCATTAGCAAGCCTTTCTGAGCATACCACAGCCATTTTGGTATTCATTACCTGACATCTCCTAGCCAATCACCTACTACCTTGGCTGATCCCATGTCCTGAGCAGCCAATGGGAGTATCACAGTCAGGCCCTGTAATTGCCTCCCTCCACCACCAGAGGTCTCTCATGCTCCTTCATTTCTGGACTGATCTGCACTTGTTTGATTTTGTCAGTAGAGGGCTCTCTTCAGTCTTGTCTCTGGGTCAGGTTGTCATTACACCTTATGGATTGCACCTGACACCTGGCCATATAAACTCCTACTAGCAGTTTACTGGATTATCATTTGTATCTGGCGTTCCCTGTGCATGTCTGGACTGTGCTTGGACTTCTCTCAGTACTTAATTGCCTGCTCCCATTGGACTCATCCCCTGAGCCCTTTTCCCATAAAAACATTGACTTGCTTACTTGTTATCCACCCTGGACATTCTGCTACTCCCCTACAACTCCACATTGATTCTTTATCTCCTTGCATACCTTCTACATCAGCAACACTGCCATTAGTAGTAACTAGTAACCAGTAACTAACTATACCATTTTATCTGTAAAATAAAATGCAGAAACGTTTGTTACATACATGTGCAACTATATGATAAGCCACCAGCCTTTCTGTAATGGTGGTACTAACTCTAGCAGTGAGAGTTACCATATTGGGTCTTATAGCTTGTGCTTTTAAATTGAGAAATAACTCACCCCTTAACCCATAAAGCCTCCAAAATAGCAGCTGTGGACCAAAACCCCCCTCTTAGCCGCTGATCCCAGATATCCTTCCAAACAAGAAAACACAAAATAGAGGTTGCTCAGATCAATTTATAGGTTCATGAAAACAGGTGCACAAAGGCCGGGGGGATAATCTGCTTTAATAGGAGCAAAGGAAAGAAAATGCCCCAGCAACATTGCCATTAACCAGTGACTTTTACTGTTGGTTCACAGCAGCTATCTTGGAGGCTTCTTCTCCTAGGTGAGTTCGCTCTCAATTTAAAAGCACATGCTATATGATCCAATATAGGGACTCTCACTGTTAGAGTTAGGACCACCACAGCAGAAAGGCCTTGATATATATTTGCAAATGCCTTTCATGCACCAGTCAGTATTAGCCTATAAATGGATTTTAACAACTACCATTTTGTGTATTCTTGTTTGGAAGTGTGTCTGAGATCAGCATCTGAAAGCGAGTGTTGGTCCATAGAAGTTTTTTTGGAGGCTTTAAGAGGGAACCTCAGGTGTGTTAGGGGTTATAAAAGTTAGTACCACCACAACAGAAAGGCCTTGCGTATTTGAGTTGAAACCACATTTCTCATCTAAATTCTAAGTTCTTTATATTTTAACGTTGTGTCTCCTGTCATTTTACTAAAAAATTATTAATCAACAATATAAGATTAGAATGTAGAGCAATTGTTTGTGTTTGAAATTTAGGTTAAGGTCTGGAATGTTCTACAATTAGATACAGTTTTAATACCATACAATTGTACTCAGTTAACCCTTTCCCAAAATCAGGGAAATCTCTGGCATGCATTTTAGGCCCACCTGCTGGAAAAATTGAATAGAACTTTAGAAATCATTAAACCTTTGTTTACTTACCGATTAACAGCTAACAGATTCCTGCAGAGATCAGACAATGGAGCTGACATGTAGTGTCCTATAGAAAGATTGTATGACTCATCCATTGCGGTGTTAAGTCCCTTTTCGGCTGTCTCTATTTCAAATGTGATACACCGCAGAAATTTTTCTTATGAGTTTACGATTCGCATACTCAAATAATTATTCTGTGGCGCCGAATCAGACCGGGGACTTAGGGTTAGGCTGGGGTGGTAGGGATTTAGGGTTAGGCTGGGGGGGGGNNGGATTTGGGGTTGGGGTGGGGGGGGGGACTTAGGGTTAGGCTGCTGGGGGAACACTTAGGGTTAGGCTGAGAGGGGAAGATTTAGGGTTAGGCTGAGAGGGGGAGACTTAGGGTTAGGCAAAGAGAGGGGAGATTTAGTGTTAGGCTGCGGGACGGGGGGTGACTAAGGGATAGGGTTAGTGAGTGGGGTTGCTTACTGTTCGGAACACCGTGTTTGGTGCTCCAGGGATTGATTGCTATGCCTCATCGAGGCATAAGCAATCGATATCTCAGCCAATTCGGAACTGGCTAGGAGCGAATGGCCCTATCGAAATAGGACCCTTTGCTATGGTAACCCACACTCGACTCATCCTGTGAGTTGAATGTGTGATGTCAGCTCCATTGTCTTATTTCTGCAGGAATCTAGCACCTGCTAAAAGGTAAATAAACAAAATTTTCATGATTTACTAATGGACTGCAATCTAGCTTACCCACTGTCATCTGTTCCGCACTGCAGTTGCCAAAATTTAATTATGTGGTTTTTACACCAGTAAATGTGACCTCCTAGAGCACTGTGGTTATTTGTAAACAGATGTCTCAGAGAGGCAAAAACTAGTTTATGATGCAGAATATAAGGTAAACTAACCGATTAAGTGTTTGATGAGTTGAAACAACATTTGACATCTAAATGTTGAAATGTTCTATGTATTTTAACCTTGTGTACCAACATTTGACAAGAAACTGCAAACAATCAGATCAAGCAATATAAGATTAAAGTGTAGAGCAACTAAACCTTATGGATTGATCCTAGTGAAGGAGATAACTTTTTGGATCTTAATGCTAAACAACTTGAGCCTTAATGGATTAAATAAAGACTAGGGTCTAGGGTCTTCTTTTATCACATGGAAATCTGATTCCTGACTCCTACCTTGAGATTTCCAAAGCAGTGTTATTTAAATTGAGGCTGCATCAGAAGTCTTGATTGGACATCGAGCATTGGGCAAACCCTTTTTGTATAATATAAATCTAAAAACAGAGTTAAGGTTGCACAGGCTGTATATAGATGATATAAATTGAGTGCTACCGAAAGTTCACACTATGAGTCACACTATAAGTTTACAAAAGGAGAAAAACATGTAAAGCATGTCTTCACCAAAATAGAACTTTATCAGGTGCACACCAAATGCCCAACACTTTAAAAAATTCTAAATTTATTGGTAACATATTTTTAAAATACACATTCTATAATCACTTCTTATGTAGTATTTTGTATAATTAAATATTGCTGTCTGAACTTCTCTATGCAAAATACTACATAAGTTTTCAGGCTGTCTGGTGATTTAATAACATAGGACCTGATTCAGATTTAAGAAACTTTTCCGTTCGTTCGTAATAGATCCGTACATTAATACAAAATAAGTATGTGTAACAAAAGTAATGAATTTTGGAACACTTCCGTGTCGTGAAAGCAACGTATATAAGTGAAACGTTCGCAAATACAACCGCACATCTACTACATTACCACACCCATTTTTTGCTATTTACATTCCGACTGACGCCTACTTATCAATAATCCGTCTGACCTTTTATGTTTGCACGCATTTTTTGACATACGGAATTTACTTACGCATCATTCCAATTACGCTTTGTAACTCCATGGTCTGCACATGCGCACTAAATAAAAATCCCACCACTTACGCATTTTGCGTGCGTAAATTACCAGATGTTCTTAATTCTGAAAACGCTCCATGGATATTTTGCTTGCAACAATTACTTTTTGTGATTATACAATGTGTATTTTAAAGATGTGTTTCCCATAATTTTGGTATTTTTGGAATTTTTATGCAAGTGTTGGGTATTTATGTGCACCTGATAAAGTTCTATTGAAGACATGCTTTACATGTATAATACAAATGCCTTCCCATTTGCCTTTTCCATCCGAGTCCCATTAAGAAAAATGACCACTGGAGCACACTGATGCATTCAGATAATGAGAGAGGGAGAGAGAGGGAGAGAGAGAGAGAGAGAGAGAGGGAGAGAGGGA
>WWET01007998.1:12054-27878 GCA_011038615.1 Limnodynastes dumerilii | reverse complement strand
TTTATTTACAATTGCTTTTTTTTTTTGTGGAAATGGGATTTCACTATTTTTAAAAAATGCAGCTGCGATTTTTAATGCTTTCTCTTAAATGCTGCTCCGGATCAAAGTTGTTGTAAATGATTGATAGAAGAGATTTTTAATGATTGATTTACAACAAAGCCCTATACACCTAATAAATATTAAACTGTCTAATTATACCACTTTCACATTACCACCCTGCAGTAACCTGTGATTTTTAACCCAGGTTATTGTAGGGTGATTTGCGGTAAAAAAAAAAAAAAATACTTCAGTCAGGTGTCTTTGTGAGAGACCTTTTTTCCTGGGTCCAACTGCCGAGTCATTAGACCCAGGTCCAGGCAGAGACAATGTTTCACATCACCACCAAACACCCGGGTTTGAGCATACATTAAACTTTGAAATACGCTAAATTATTTAGGCTGCTGCATTACACCGCTCAGTCTGTTTTCTTATACACATCTGTTGATAACGGGGAACCTGAAGTATCTTGCCGAACTGTCATAATGCTGCAGGTCTCCAGACTGTTAAGCTACTGACTGAAATCCAAGACTGTAAAAATATGGGCTTTCTAGTAAATATATAATGTTTGCAAAATAGTTATAGATTGTGTTTACTATAATCCAAGTTTTTGTCCAGGGAAGTCAGTTTATGGGATGCATGGACATTTTTATAGTATGTTTACTCTATTATTTCATTCATATTAATAAAGTATTTAATTGGATATTATTTTTTTTAATGGGGTTGCACAGGGATTAAATTGAGTCACTTGGTGTTCAATTTACATAATATCTTAGCTCCAGATACAGACTTTCATTTTTTTTTTTGTCACTTGCAGTCTTATCTGTGTCAGCCGAACCCATATTCTAAATCAGGACCTAACACATATGATATTATTCTTGTCAGGCTAGAATCAGGGTGGGTATATGTTGACTCAGACCAGGAAGACCATTCAATAAATGTAGAGCATATAGACGTCAAATAGATGGTTTCCATGTCATAACGAAATGAAACCCTAAAGATTACCTAGCAAGAATAGAGGAGCTGTAGCAAGGAGTGTTTGCCCCCTGACGGTAGGAAATCTGGACATTTAAATTGTACGACTATATCTATGTTCCCCTGCCCCAGACCCTTCATTTAAATGGCTATCCCCGCCTATATGGCAGTGATAGAGCCATCCTAAGTGAGGGGTCTGCCCTTTCCTCATAAGTACTGACATACCTAACTTTGTTACGTATGTTAGTACTTATGCACAGGGAACATCTGGCGCGCGCATGTATCGATGTTCCCTGACAGGGGACTTACGCAAATGACTTGCGTAAGTCCCCTGTCGGACAGAGTTCAGGATCTGGCCGGATTTACTAAACTGCAGGAAATAAAAAGTGGAGATGTTGCCTATAGCAACCAATCAGATTCTAGCTGACATTTTCTAGTATCTAATAAGAAAGTGAGAGCTAGAGTCTGATTGGTTGCTATTGGCCCAATGTGTATTTCCCTCTAACACGTGTATATATGTAACCCAAACTGATCCCTGATCCCTGATCTCAAGCTATATTTCCAAGCATCCCAGCTTAGCCATATTGTAGCCTCCTACGCCCCCCGGGTAGGTTGGCCTGGGTAGATATTGAATCCGCCTAACTGGGATTGTCATCGCTATCATCTATCTATCTGGGGGATCCCACAGGCCTGGCGCCCCTCCACTATTCTCTCCCTACCTACAGTTACCCCTCTGGGATAACCCTGCCTTCCCTCCAGGACAATCAAAAGCCTTCTCTCGCCCGTGGAGGTGCCTTGGGATTTGATGTGCTCATAACCTTAAGGAGGGAGGTGAGTGGTTCACCACTTCCTCCCTCCCTCAGAAGTTCCCCAACCTTGCCCCTAGTACTTTCCACTTCTTTCAAATTTGGCACTATTTGCTTGCTCTCCCCTATCTCTGCTGAAGCCAATCTCTCATCTCCTTCCACTTTCGAGAATCTCTGCCTAATGGCTCCCCTCCATCAGGGGATGATTTCTACTCTTTATGCTATCCTGTTGGAGGTTCATATTGGCCCTCAGGATAAACATGAAAGAGACTGGGAGAGGGACTTGGACGATGAACCCTGGGAAGACATCTGCAAAATCAAAGCTAAATCTTCCATCTGTACCAAAATAAAGGAAAATGCATACAAGATTTATTACAGGTGGTACCTCACCCCTGAGCGCCTCTCGAAGATCTTCCTTTCGCTCCTTCACGTGTGGTGGACCTGCCCTACTTTGACTCCGTTCTGGGACATGGTTCATTCCCCTCTAATGGCCCTCCTTCCCTGCTCGCCCTCTTAAAAACCCTTGGATCTACCTACTATGTTACCCTATTCCTGACACAGATACCTCCTCCCGTAAATTAGCTTCTCATGTCTTGGCTGCGGCCAAATGTCTTATTGCCAAAGCCTGGAAGCAGCCAGCCCCCCCTACGTTCCCTGACTTCATATATTTGGTTTGTGGCAGGCATGGAGAGAATGACTGCCTACTTGAGGGGTACAGAGGGAGCTTATTATAAGGTGTGGACCCCTTGGTTCAATCTACAATCTCCTACCCAGGGTAAACTGGCAACTCATTTGATTGTGAGACCCTCTCTGCAATTGCCTTTGACTTTACTACCCCGTGTATCTCCAACGACGCATTCACTCCTATGACTATTTGCTTGGTGATCTTCTCCTCCTCCAGCCCCCTTATATATTTGTTGTTACAGAATGTTGTTTTTCTGTTGCCTTGCTGTAACGCTTTAAAAATGCCATAGCAGCCTTTGTATATTTCATGCCAATGTCTATCTATTGTATACCTGCTGCTTCAATAAAAGAAAGTTAAAGAAGGTTCTTTTTATTCAGTATGCTTTGTCTTCCCTAGGGGTCCCAAACTCCCGGAGTAAATTCCGGTAAGATCTATCTCAGTTGGTAATCCACTCACATGTTTAGCATCTTGTTTTCTGACTTAACTGAAAAGTCTTTTCGCTCCAATGTGGAACGCCTCTGGAATTCAACACTCTGAAACAAGAAAGTGACAGAGCAAACAGGGACACCGTAGTGCCATAAGTTAAGAAATCAAGATCTAATGATACATTTTTTATACTCAGACTTTATGCCTGAGTTTTTACACATAGAAATGATAAAGACTTGGAGGAACATTTCCAAGTAAAGCCACAATTTATATACAGGAGAGCGAGGACAATGCATTTGTCAGTAGTGTTACCACCAAACCAAAGAAAAAACAGGTCGTCAACAATAAGGGATTTTAAAGATGCTGAAACTGCATTGTTTGTAGAAACATGAAAATGAAAGAGAAAAACAGATATCTATACCATCCCATGTACATGAAAAAAATAAGAAAAAAGAGATGTTGGAGTTTATATTTAATGGAGTACGATTTCCTCAAGATATATATAGGAAGAACTATAAGGAGGCTAAAGGTTTTAAATTCACTGGATTTACTAAAGGGAAATCGCCAGAAAATCACCCAAAATGCTGCACCTTCTAAATCACCGTTTTTACAATCACCATTAGAAAAATTTCGAAAAATCAGAACATACAAGTCGCTGTGTTTGCAGTATGCTGTATTTGTATTTACAGTGATTTGTAAAATCTCGGAAAGTCGCCAAAATCTCGGGAGAATAAAAAGAGGAGGGTATGAGTGTTGATTTTGTTCAAATTGACACCCACTTAGAAAAAAAAACTAATTTAAAACTATAAAAAAATAAAAGAAACAACTTTATATAGTATTAAAAATATAAAAATGCCTTGATCATAAATAAATGCATACCACGGCATGCTCTTAACCCTTAGCATGCTGCCACATATAGTACTATAAGGCACAAAATGCCCATGTTTTGCAGGTCATGCTGTGCCTTATAGTAACATAAGCAGAAACATGCCAAGGGTTAAAAGCATGCCGCTGCATACCCAATGTCCCCCGATCCTAGATTAAAAGATTACATGTCTAGATAGAGTCCCGTAAGAGGGTATATATAGGGGCCCATAAATTACAGGAGCCATAAACCGGAGGGACCCAGAAGAGAAAGGATCACCTCGCATGGCCCAGAAAGAAGAAGATGAAAATCCCGAACGTCACCTGCTAACACTGATGACATCTAGACAGTGAGTATTATCAATATTAATTTGATTTGAAATAATATGTTTAGCCAGAAATATGTAATTAATTCTATATATGTACAGAGGACATTGCAATATATATTTAGCATGATTTGCCATACATGTGGTGATAGTGGATTACCCTGTTACCTCTGCCTGCACATTGCGGCTATTGGGTCCATTATTAACATTGGCCCTCTGGACAGCGCATAGAGACTTTACAACTTTCTGACAGCTTTGCTCCACAGGGGGTCCAGTTTTGAAAATATTTTAAGCTAAATGAAAATGTTTTTAAGTTGTGTGAAATAAATATTTATATTTTGAACTGAAGATCTCCAGCTTTGTATCATTTACACAAACAGCATCACAGAGGACAAAGGATTTGTTGCATGCATAAAGCCCAAGGGGCTATAATGTTAGTACGTTAACCCTATACATCTTGCACCCTATGGTTTGGTGATATTTTTCACTATTGCAGCAATTTTTTGTCTCCCTCTTATGTGGACAAAACTATTGGAAAATGGATAGCGCTCCGACCATCTTGATATGCTTGAAGCCCAAGAGGCAAACCATATGAGTACATAAATCATATTTTTTTATGCACTGTGGTAAAACTATCTGCACAAAGACTATCTCACTTCATTTTATTGTATGACCACAACTGGAGTGTGGAACAAGGAAAGGAATTATTGCAACAAAATAATATTTTCTGACTTTTTTTTATTGAAAAACATTGCTACAAGTATCTTAACCTCATGGGACACTGAGTTACATCCTGGCTGTTTCCTGGTTACCGGGACGCTTCTCTATGCTATGCACCGGCGGGAACCCACTGTCCTCACATTGGCTGGCGCTCCTTTAAATAGCGCCTTGCTCTGTGTGGCACCAGTGTTTATTCATTGCCTGCTCTGTTGCTCTGCATTTATTTATTGATTGCTGCTTGTCTGACCTGCCCCTTGTCCCTCTGTTTGGATAACCTGCGCTCCTACTGTCACATGTGTGAGTGATTTTCTGTCTTAGCCACAGTCTGTCTAGTTTGTCTCTACTCACATTGCTGCTCCATCTGCACTCCAGTTTAATACTGGTTACTCACTTTGCTACTCCATCTGCACTCCAGTTTAATACTGGTTACTCACTGTGCTACTCTATCTGCACCCCAGTCTAATACTGGTTACTCACTGTGCTATTACAGATGCACCCTAGTCTAATACTGGTTACTCATGTGCTATAACTTCTTGCACTATTCCATGACACCTTTTCGTACATTCCAGTCCTGCCTAGGACTATTCCAACCAATTATTACTCTCAGCCTGTGGTATTTTAGCTCACTAGACCCTTGCTGGTATTACCTGTATTTCCGTTGTCTCTTCTGTACTCCAGTCTAGTACTTATTCCCTCTGTACTGCTTTCTGTTTGTGGTTCCTATTTCTTAAACTCAGTAACAGTATCGGTTCTTACCTACTGGGAGCCGTGACCTGCTGAATGTCCTGCAGCCCAGACTATCCCCACCATCAGGGGCTTTAGCGAAGACCAGACCCCAGTTGCCTCCTGGGAAGCAGGACTCCGGTACCGTACCAGAGGGCATTTTGTATGCAGCAGCATGCTGCCACTTATGGTACTATATGGATGGCACAGCATTCTGGAAAAATATGGACATGCCGTTCCTTATAGTACTATATGCCGAAGCATGCTAAGTGTTAAGATCATGCAGTGGCTGGGGTTTTAATTATTATAAAGGATTTTTTTTTTAATTAAAGATAATAAAATATACAAATTAATAAGGGCCATGATGTGTGGTGTTTATTTAAGGGTTAATTTGCCATGATTAAAAGATTAATTGTGACGAATAACTCTTTAAAAATCGCCACATTGCAGGAGTTTAAAAATTGACAGGAAAAATTATGGCAAACTGCGGTGAAGTGCCGCAATTTTTAGGGGAGAGATAACTAAGATGAAACACATTGGAAGAGCAGGTGAGTGCAGCAGTGTTGGCCCTGCAGTAGGAGGTTGACTTTATTTAACGTGAGTACAACATGTGCCCTAATCATCTGCCAGCCATGGAAGGAATCTCTCCGGTGAATGAGAGCTTACTGACTGCAATCATCCAAGCGAAGGCATTAGTCAATTGCGTTTTATTTCATTTTAAAGATTTTACTGTTAAATTTAATAATAGTGGGCTCTATTTACTAAGAATGCCTGAACGTAGCTCAGGCAAGTTCGAATTCGCTCTCCGCGAACTTCTGAGCTACGTTCAGGCTATTTACTAATACTCACCCTCTGCTGGCTGTCCCGCGATGACATCTGAACTTTCCTCTGTCATCGCGGGCTTTCTTCGTGCGTCTGGAAAGCCCGCACATGCGCAGCGGCTCTCTGCTGGGACTTTGTAAAAAAAAATGAAGTCCCAGCATGAGAAGCACTGCGCATGTTCTATTAGGGGGAGAAAAAGGGGGTTATATGGGGAGATTGCTGTAATAGAAATCTGAACGCCAGTCTGAGATTGCGTTATTTTAACGCTCAGAGCAGAGTATAAAACTCCGCTCTGAGGGTTAGTAAATAGCTACCCCCATTGAAAACAATGGGCTGGCGAACACAGAAGAAGTTTGACTGCATGGCCATGGAAACTGTTGATTTCCATGGCGGTGCAGCGTTTGTAAATAGCAAAAAGTTCATTTTTGGAGTTATTACTTCATAACTCCAAAAATGAACTTTTTAAAGCTTTAGTAAATAGGGCTGAGTATCTTTGGCTCGGAATGTGTTTTTTTCTTCCCCAGACTTCTGGTGGCAGGTCCTTCCCAGAGAGGACATCGTGGAATAGGGGAGAGACTACTTACTCTCTTATTTCTGCATGAAACTCAAGTAGAAAGTCTATGAGTAAAAATGTATATAATTAGATCTTGATGTCTTAGCGCATTGCACAACGGAGTCCCTGTTTGCTGTTTCCCTTACTTGTTTTGGAGTGCTGCATTCCAGGGGCCAGATTTACTAAGCTGCGGGTTTGGAAAAGTGGAGATGTTGCCCATAGCAACCAATCAGATTTTAGCTAACATTCTCTATTATGTAATAAGAAAGTGAGAGCTAGAATCTGATTGGTTGCTATAGGCAACATCTCCACTTTTCTAAACCCGCAGCTTAGTAAATCTGGTCCCAGAGGTGTTTCACATTGGAGGGAAAAGACTTTTCTATTAAGTCAGAAAATAAGATGCTAAACATGTGAGTATATTACCAAATGAGACAGATCTTTAATGTATGTGACATTCCACACAAGGATTGTGTATACTTTCTCTCTTCCCGGTGTTTACTTCAAGAGGTTGAGACGCTTAAGGAAGACACAGCATACTGGATAAAAAGACCTTCCTGATGTGCTTGGAATCAAGTCCCTTACTATGTGAGTGCATTGATACTTTTAGATAAGTTTTAATAATAACTTACATACCGCATACCACGTTTTGGGTATTTCTGCAGAATATCTATACAAGGGTCAGAGTACACCAAATGCGTTTAAGCTTTGAGCAGTCCCAGAATATATGATTAATATGACCTGTTTTTTACAACCTCTCCAACAAAATTTAGACTGTGCTGGTCTATTCTATGCATCTTACCCAGAGAGATAAGTACATCCTTTTTTTCTAATTTTACATGCATGGCTTGGTGGTTAGTGCATTGAGAGATACGATGATCAGAATGCCTAAGTATTGGCTGCATGCGTGTCCTTTTAAGGTGGGCCACGTGCATGAAAGTTAAGGTACTGAAGTTCTCTACATGCATGAGAAGTGTTAGGGGAATGGACTACCCTCACACATATGGGAGAGGATTGATTGTACTTTGTGCAACACATTCCACTGCATAGACTTGCAGGTGCTGTTTGCTCTTAATTCTGCATCCGGTTTTCTGACACTTACCCAGGATCATCATCAGGGGCTGTGACCTGCTGGGCATTTGCAGCAAAATCTGTCCCCACCATCAGGGGCTCCAGTGAACATCAAGTCCTCAGTTAGACTCCGTGCCTTGCTGTATGGCTTCGTAACACCTTGAACTACAACCTATGAAATCTATGCATGAATTTGAAAATGATAAGAAATGATTGAACTATCAGGTTTGATAGATTGAAGCTCATGGATATGCTGTAATGTCTATGACAGTGATGGCTAACCTGTGACACTCCAGGTGTTGGGAAACTACAATTCCCATCATGCTTTGTCAGGTATCTGCTGTGCTTTTGCAGTTTAGGTATGCTGGGACTCGTAGTTTCACAACACCTGGAGTGTTACAGGTTAGCCATCACTGGTCTATGACATGAGATTTCATGTCCCTTTTATCTTGCTACTCTGTTTCTGCACTGTGCACACTCAGATAGATGCACACACAATTGCTGATTCAGACGTAAATGCAACTTGATCTGTGCCCACTTGGGAGGAAGGAGGAGGAGGCACACAGACAATGTACAGCAATGGCGTATATAAAGGTGCACAAGATCCATACAAAAACAAGCACAATTTAATTTTCATTTTCTTTGTTTTCATCCCCTATATATGTTTAATATTAATTTACCTTGTTCTTTGTAAAAATATAAAAATGCTTATATATTTCTAAATGTTCCAAGTAGCTTTTTCTATAAATATACAGCATTTGATTTTAGATTTAGTATTCTGTTGACAGGTGTATAGAGCTAATATAGTTGAACTGAAAGACCATTTTCAGTGTATTAATGAATGTACAGAACTCTGTTAGAACAGTTGCCATAGAAGTAGCCTCACTTTGAGACTGAGTGGGCACAGAAGAGCACAAACAAGAGGTACTGATTACTTCTTTTAATGCTTAGGAAAATACTGTAATAGACCCTATGCCTAAGATGGAAGGAACATCTGGTGCTTTTTTAAATCAGGTCCAGGAATAATACTGAGTATTACAATAGTGCTAAATACTGTCATAGATTTACCTATGTTAATATCAATAAAGAGTATGCACAGGCATAAACAAACAAGTGGGAACAACATATTGTAATAGAAACTAATAATTCAGTAAAAAAAAAAAAACACTTTGTGAAAAAATGTGCAGTATACTGGAATTATTAAAGATTAATATCTGTCTATATTTGGATTAAATGCAATTATAATATATCTATGTGTCAGACTTCCTTCTGACACACGATTTACGGAAGTGCGCATGCTCCTGCCAGATGTTATGCAACAGATATCCTATTGTACGATAGGAGATCCGTCCGACAAGGCAGGCCAGGCCAGGATCCAGACTTCTCTACTGCATACCCTCCAACTGTACCTATTTAGCAGGTACAGTACCGGTTTTTAATGGTCTGTACCAGCTAAAAGGGCTCCTGTACCGGATTCTGACCCCAGCTGTTCCCTCCCCTTATACTTCTTTTTCCAGCCCTTCTGCATCTGATCACTATAGTAGAGCTGCAGGGACAGACTCCTACAGCTCTGTTATAGTGACAAGACCCTCTCCTGTGAGTGCTTAGCACATATGATAAGGTGTAAATGAGATTTTACACCTTATCATACATGCCAATGAGAGCAGATTAAAGCCCCACCCATTCACAGGAAAGCCACACCCCCAAGTGTACCGATTTTCTATCATAAAATGTTGGAGGGTATGCTACTGCTTGTTGGTGTTAAAGGGAAGGGGGATGTATTTACATTTTACAGTAAGGGTTTGCTAAACGCCCTCTGCCCTATCCAGACTGCTGATTTTAAGTGAGGATAGATCTTACAAGTTAAGGTAGGGGTCAGAGATTTGAAGTCCATGTGCGAAAGGTGAGTAGCCTCCCATCGCCCACACCGAAGGGTGGATCCAGATGACTGCTGGCACTGTGTGCGGAGTTATGAATGCAGCTCCAGCAAAAGCATAAATCCGGTCCATTTACAATGTCTGAAGCAACCTGTTCATTATTATTTACAATGTCCTGAACTCCTTGACATAACTAGTTACTGCACTGTGATGTCTAGAACTTACAAAGTCGTGCATGCTATTATCTAACGTAATGGTAATCAGTGCTTGAAGTGAAAGATAGGTATGTTTTTGGTATCTTTGTGTCAGTCAGGTTCATGCCACCAATCTTCAAAATTGACTTTTTTTTTATAACAATGGGCCAGATCCAGAACAACGCTTGTGAGCGAATTTACGCGTGGCGGAGACGTAAAATCGTGTTTTGGTAAGTACTGCGCATGCGCACCTAGAAAATACGCTCCGTAACGTAGCATAAATGTGAGCGTATGGGCCATTCACATATGTATCACGTAAATCCTTATGTGTGGGCATGCCAATTTTATGTTTGTCAAAAATACGTCTGAAATACGCTATGTAGGCGGGGGTTTGTATTTAAAGTGTACAGTATGGGCGTGCTTAGATGCGTAAATACGTGTTGCCCATACGTACGTGAGCGGATGACATCGGTTACGTGGGCAAAAGTTAAGGTAGGGATCTCGGACAAAATACGTACATTCAAGGGGTGTGCCAAGGGGAGTGTATAGAAGGTACGCACGCGTAAATACGCTACGCGAGGAAACGTATTGCAAGCGGAGTTCTGGATCTACCTCAATATTCTTAACTGGTGCTAATCATAATTCTGCAAACCCCAGACTCTTCACAATCTATAAAGAACCAAATAATTCTCCAAATAAAAAACATAGGATGGTAAGGTCTGCAGTAAAATAATCTATGCAGGGCAACCAATACATAACAGAGAACCAAATTCAACCAGCTTAGTGAGCACTGACAGAAAATACACTAGCGCTCCAAGGAACCATGGGCCTGATCCAGACTTAAGATTGTTTTACCTATGCAAGCATGCCTAAGTTACGCACTACTAAGGATAATGCACTCCCCCTTGCACTCCCTTCCCACGTACATAACTTAGCTGACTTACGTGTTCTGAACTCTACCTTAACTTTTCCTTGCGTATCTCTGCATATCGTAAGCGTTACGTAATCTGATGGCACTATATAAAAACCTGTTAATAAATAAAATACATAAATATCATACATATTGCCTTGTTGTGTGTGTGTAAGTGCCTAACCCAGCGCATACTGAACAATTGAAATGCCTCCCTCCACCCATAATGCGTATATTCGGCTTGCATAGGGATGTCACACCCAATTGTACGGAGTTACATGCAAGATATGTACAATGTATAACATCTGCTGCGCGCATGTGCAGTGTGTTCCCACAGCCAGATTTTCGCATCAGCATGCATAAATTAGCTGTCATAATTAAGTCTGGATCAGGCCCCACTTTAAACTTAAATACAGATGTATTTTAAGAAGGATAGAATACCAGAGATATGATGTATTAAAGGCAATGGTCCGGATCCAGAACTATGTCCGTCTTCCATAGACGGATGTAATTCAATGAACAATAGCTACTGCGCATGCGTAGTAGCTATTGTACGTAATCTGCGTATCGTTTTGATACGTAGATTGTGTATATGCGGTCTAAAAGAATAGAAGAAAAAATAATTAAAACTAAACAAGGAAAAATTTTTAGAGACACAAAAGACTACAAATTTAATAGGGTAAGGGACTGGGCCAAAAAAGAAAAATTAGAGCCCAATTTTAATTATAACTCCAATAAGTCTAAGGGGTTTGTGGCCAAGAAATTTATACCCTTAATAAAGGCATCCAACCCTCTAATATACCAAATCAAGAGAAACAGTGGACCCAGGTCCGTAAAAAAAGCAATGATAGAAATAAAATTATAAATAAAAACTATTCCAGTAATCCTAGGAGAACTGGTAATTCTAATAATGGTAACTTTTCTAATCCGAACCTGATAGCCTTGTCCAATAGATTTAGGCATTTAAACTCGGAGGAGGAAATACAGTCCCCAAAACCCAGCACCTCCAGTAATATAGAAGGTGCCACATCTATTCCAATTATACATAATATATCATCTTTTTAGGGGAAAAGGCCACCCATGCCAAATCATCCATATTAATTCAGTCCCTTTTGGAATTCCCACTGTTACCCGTCAACAACCGAAAAAGGCAGTTAGAAGGGGTAAACGAGGGTCTAAAACCCTCAAAAAAACAAACAACCCTGGAGACCTAAGCATTTTTAATTTGTCTGGTAAACAATTAACTAGTAGCCAAACCAGCCTTTTGAAAAGAGGCCTATCTTTTGGGCCTACTTGTGCCCCCAATAAGTTTGCCCTATTCATAGATACCCTCAAGTTTTCACGTAATTTAACCCTTAAAAATGAATGCAAAAAAAGTAATAGTCAATGAAGGTGAAGTAATAACTCTGGACCAGGGAACACCCAATTCTGGATTAAAATTAAAATCTAAATATTTCCCTTTGGAATCACGAGGTCCATATACTGAGCTATTTACAGAGCTCCTTAAAAAGGATTTGTAACTTTTAAATTATGAAATGCCAAAAATGGGAGGTAATTTGACTGGAAGTGAAAAACTAGCCCTAAAAACATTGATGGGGGATTCTAATATAACAATAAAACAGGCAGATAAAAGGGGGGGGTATCGCCATTCTTGATAGGGCTAATTATGTTGGGGAAGCCTTGCGCCTTTTAGGTGACACTAGTTTTTACACTGTTCTCAAATCTGATCCCACCCATTTATATATAGAAGAATTGGGAAAGCTGCTTGATATGGGGCTAAGAAAAAATTGTATTACACAGAACGAGTATGATTTTCTGTATAATAAATGTCCTAGAATTGCGACGTTTAACCAGCTACCTAAATTACATAAGGACCGACTCAATCCCCCTGGACGCCCAATAGTCTTGGGGATTGAGTCGGTCACCTCAAAACTCTCAGAGTTTGTTGATTTTTATATCAAGAAATATGTGGTAAATTTGGATTCTTATGTACAAGACTCGACCCATATATTGAGGATTGTGAATTATTTTAAATGGAATCATGTGTATAGCTGGTGCACAATCAATGTAGAAGCCCTCTACACCTCCATACCCCATGCTTTGGGACTGGAGGTGTTAAAAACATTTTTAGAGGGAGATAGGTCTCTTTCTGAAGATCTGGTGAATTTTATTACCGATTGTGCAAAATTTGTACTGGAAATAAATTACTTTATATTTTTAGAGTTGATGTATTTACAAATAAGGGGCACTGCAATGGACACAGTTTTCGCTCCCAGCTTTGCAAATCTCTATCTTGGCAGCTGGGAGCGAGACTGTGTCCAGGGCAACCCCTTGTATACTTATATTAAGATGTACAAAAGATTTATTGATGACATACTTATAGTTTGGAGCGGCACTGAATGCCAGTTCAAAGATTTTGTGAATCAGCTCACCTCTAATAGTTATGGTCTTCGATTTACAGCCAAATTTGGCGGATACACAATTGAATACTTAGATCTAACATTAACTTCCCCATTAATAACTGATACCTCGGGTTGTATAATTACTTCTACATTTTTTAAAACTGTTGATAGCAACAGCTATCTTGACTATAAAAGTTGTCACTCCAGGAAATGGTTGGACAACGTTCCTTTTTCTCAGTTTCTCCGATTAAGGAGAAACTGTTCTTCTTTAGATAAATTCGTTGAGCAGGCTAATATATATAGACAACGGTTTAAGGAAAAACACTATCCTGACCAAATAATTGAGGATAGTTACACATGAGCTCTTAATCTTGATAGGTCATCCCTTTTAACTTATATAGAGTAAAACCAATAGTCAAGTAAATTCACCTAATTTAATCAATAGTGCCCTAATAACCAATTTCAACAGATTGGTTAATAATATTAAACATATTGTTAAAAAGCACTGGCCAGTCTTAAAATTGGATCCAGTGCTATCCCAGTCTTAAAATTGGATCCAGTGCTATCCAAACACTTACCCCCAAATCCAACAGTTAGATTTCGCAAAGCTAAAACTTTGAAAAGCCTTCTAGCACCCAGTCTCCTTCCCCTTAACCCCTTAACCAAGTCCAATGTACGAAATATGTGTGGTTGCTTCCCTGTGGAGCATGTAAGGTTTGCCAATTTATTTCAAAGGATAAGGTTTTTTATTCTTCTGACGGTTTAAAAAATATTTTAATTAAACAATTTTCAAATTGTAATTCAACTTTTGTTGTGTATATGCTCCAGTGCCCTTGTGGATTAGCCTATATAGGCGAAACAAAACGTCCACTTAAGATCAGGGCACTGGAGCATTACGGGAATATTGTTAATCAAAATGTCACACACAGTGTCTCAAGACACTTTAAATTAAACCATGCAGGAAAGCCTAATGGTTTGTTAATAAGAGCCATAGAGGTGCTTACATTTGATAGGCGGGGGGGAGATAGGGAAAAGAAGCTTTCGCAACGTGAAGGCTTTTGGATTAGTACTTTGAACACCCTCAGTCCCTCTGGGTTAAATGAGGGATTCGAATTTACCACGTTTTTGTAATAAAGTGTACTTTTTTCATATATACTCAGAAATAATTATATCCAATTCTAATAATGGGCCTGATCCAGAACTACGCTTCCCCGCTTTTACGCGTGGCGGAGACGTAAAATCGCAGTTTTGAACGCACTGCGCATGCGCACCATAGAAAATACGCACATTCACGTAGCGGAATTGTGAACGTATGGGAGATTCACGTATGTCTCACGTAAATACTTACGTGTGGGCGTGCCAATTTTACGTGAGACAACAATACGTGCGAATTACGTGAAGTAGGTGGAGGTTTGTATGTAAAGTGTACAGTATGGGCGTACGTTCACGTAGTCTATACGTGGTCTGTACGCGGTTACGTGAGAAAAAGTTAAGGTAGGGTTTGGGAAGCGTATCTTGACAAAATACGTACGTTCAAGGGGACGCGAATAAACGTACGGCACACGTAGTTCTGGATCTACCCCCAATGTATCTAACTCATTAATAATATAGTATAATCTTGGCTTCTATAGATTTAATAATTAATCCTTCGCTGAAGATTCCGTTTAACTTTAATAGTACTCGGTATGTCCATCATTTTCTTACATAAATTGGTATTATGAATAATATTTTTATTTGCTGTTTTTCATTAATTCTTATTGTTAAACAGATGTTTATGGTTCAAGATGAGATGTTTTGATTCATTTTCTGTTTATTATAAGTCATTCCACGTGGCTATTTAATGGGAGAGGGCTGGCTCCGTAATCACACCCCCTGACTGTCACGAACTGCGAGGAATGGTGGGACCTGTCCCGGGTTTCCAGGGAATTAACAGACGAGCAGTAGAGTGAAGTATAATTAGTGATTTTTAATAAGGATGGTTGCACAAGACAGAGTAAATGGTAGTGGAATAGAGTTAGGGTGAATGTCCAGAAAGTAGCAGCTTGGTGGCCGGACTATGCCGCACTTGAGTGCAAAGTTCAGGATAGCTGGGTAGCTTGGTAACTGGATAACAGGGTGGCTGGATTAGAACTGAAGTCAGAAGCAAGCTGTACCAGGACTGGAGTGAAGACAGTGCTGAGTTGCGCCGGACCGGCGGGAAGACAGGACCGGAGTGGCGTGAAGACAGGACCAGGTTGCGCTGGATTGGCGTGCTGGGTTGCGCCGGACTTGCGTGCTGGTACGGGCTGGATCGCAAGGCTACCGGACCGGACAGCGAGGACCAGGGTAACTGGAACCAGAAAAGGACCCAGGACAGTGGAACCAGGACAGCAGGACCAGGATGATGAGACCAGGACAGCAGAACCAGGACGGCAGGACCAGGGCTTGAGACCAGGAC
>WWET01007997.1:7461-19789 GCA_011038615.1 Limnodynastes dumerilii | reverse complement strand
ACCACCAGACCCCCCCCCTCGGAATAAACCTTGGAAACGGCACATTTATTTTTGCTTTTTTAAAATTTTTTTTTTTTTTTACTTAGCATCATCGTTTATACAGTCCTACATATACAGTACATACTCTACTCTCTAGCTGCACATTACCCCATCCCCCACGTACTATAGCCGCACATTACCCCCTCCCCCACATACTATAACTGCACATTAACCCCTCCCCCACATACTATAGCCACACGTTACGCCCTCCCTTACATACTATAACTGCACATTAACCCCTCCCCCACAAACTGCTGTATCACTGCACATTACCCCCTCCCCCGCAAACTACTGTATCGCTGCAGATTACCCCCTCCCCCCCACACACACAACCTACTGTATCACTGCACATTACTCCCTCACCCACAAACTACTGTATAACTGCACATTAGCCCTTCCCTCACATACTACTGTATCACTGCAAATTACTCCTCCCCCCACATACTACTGTATAACTGCACATTAACTCCTCCCCTCCCAGCACATTACCCCCTTCCTCACATACTACTGTATCACTGCACATTACCCCTCCCCCACATACTACTGTATAACTGCACATTACCCCTCCACCACATACTACTGTATAACTGCACACTACCCCCTCCCCCACAAATTACTGTATAACTGTATCCTGTAAAAGTTATGTTTTAAAGTTTGTCTTCCTGATCTCAGATATTTTTTAGTCATCATTCTCTAATTATTGAATTGAAACCACCACAGTGGTATTTGATTTTCTTACACACAGTATAAAAAACATTCATCCTTGGTCTCCCAAAAAAATAAAAAATGTGGCTGTTCAAGCTTGTAATGTGACATTGAAGAAAATATAGGCAATTTTAATATATTTGGTTTCCCATCTACACACAACAATAAGGAAATATACCTTGATCAACAGAAATATTAAAACTGTGTACAACATGTGTGTTATATAGTATGGAGCTATATAGAAGCTCCCTGCAGTTTCTCACTGTGGGGGGATAGAAATGTAGGGTATAGATTATAGACAGAGAGGTAAGAAAATTGTACAGTATACAGAACAGGGACAGTTTCAGTAGTTTAGCCGCAAAACCTGCCTTCCTCTAAAGTATGTCTGAATGGAGGAACGGCTGGCTGGGAGGTATCTCTTGTGCTCCTCCACAGGCTAAACGCCATCTGCTGGCTGCAAAACATTACTGCAGCCTTATGTCACAAATTCCAAAATATGCATCTGACGGAGCTCAGTTGTGCCAGCCATACATAGCACGCTATGGTGGTATTTTAGACACTTTATAAAGTGTCACATCTATAATGGAAGGAAGAAAGGAAGGAAGGGTGTTAAGGCAGCTAATGTCACTGGTCCTGATGGTGTTCCAGTTCAAGGCAGTAATTATGCAGCAGATCGCAAACACTCTTTGCGCTATCCATGATGCAATGGTCCTGCACGTACTGTAATTACCAGCAAAGCTACCAGAAACATGAAAGTGTAGAGAAACCAGGAAAAATTGAGAGGGTCACAGCAGAGAAAGAGGGTGCCACGCCCTTGGAAAAGTCTGGGTCAGTCTGGGGTCAGGCAGGGTTGGAGGAGAGCTGGGAGGCCATAAGTAATGCTTGCGCATAGGTAAGAGACAGGGTTAGCGCAAGAGAAGTATGCGGCTGGCTGGACTGATGATGACAGCGAGCTGGATTTAAGTAGACAGCAAGCTGGATTGGAGTAGACAGCGAGCTGCACTGGAGTAAACAGGGAGCTGGATTGGAGTAGACAGCTAGCTGGACAGGAGTACATAGCGAGCTGGATTAGAGTAGACAGCGAGTTGGACTGGAGTAGACAGCAAGCTGGATTGGAGTAAACAGCGAGCTGGACTGGAGTAGACAGAGAGCTGAACTGGAGCAGACAACAAGCTGGATTGAAGTAGTTCAGCAGATTTTACTGGAGTAGTTAGCAGACCTGGATTGGAGAAGTTCAGCAGACTGGACTGGAATAGTTAGCAGACTGGACTGGAGTGGTTAGTAGACTGGACTGGAGCTGGTTTGCACAGGCTTGGCTTGGCTGGATCATACAGGTTTGACTGAGCTTGGTTGCACAGGTTTAGCTGAGCTGGATTACACAGGTTTAGCTGAGCTGGATTGCACAGGTTTAACTGAGCTGGATTGCACAGGTTACCCGAGCTGGATTGCACAGGTTTAGCTAAAATGGATTGCACAGGTTTAGTTGAGTTGGATAGCTCAGTAGTGCAAGTAATCCAGAAGCTGCAGGGTTAATGCACTTGGAGCAGGCTTGACTGAAGAAGCAGCTGTGCTAGAATGAACAAGCTAGAAACTGCTAGAGAGCTGGACAGGCTAGGCAGACCTGGACACCGATAGCAGAAAGCTCCACAGTATAGAACCAGGCACCTTGAGTAACCAAGTTGTTCTGGCACTGATTGAACAGTGCATGGGATTTAAATAGCTCGCACTGGCTCAGGATTGGATAGCCAAGTCATGTGTTCTCCCAGAGCAGGCTCCTGTTGGTGCTACAGGTCATGTGTGTGGGCGCAAGATGGCGGCGCCCATGCACTGGAAGCTGAGGAGTCTGGCGCCACAAGGATGCGGCAGGCAGCAGGGGCCATGGTGCAGACAGTGAGGAGAGGCACTTGCGCTGAGCCTGGGATCAAGAGGAGACTGCCACTACTGTGAGTGGCAGCTCTGACGAGCAGGTGAGCGGGACTGACATGACCCCTATATGGTCTTGTTTGCCCCCTGCTATGCCAATTTATTTCTGACATATTGGGAATTTTCCATCATATCCATAGCGGGGGAGTCAAACCTGGTCTCCTGGCATCGCTACATAGACAATATTTTCTTTATTTGAACAAATTTTGCACCTTTTTAAACACAAATGATCTTAACATAAAATTAACTTTTAAAGCGGAACTGTTCAGAGATTGATCTCTTTGATGTGCATGTGGATAAAATGAAAAAACAATTCTTACAGAAGGGTTACCAAGAAAAAAATCTTGACAACATCATTCAAGAAGTTAGGAAGATGGATCTACAAACTTTACTTACTTCTAATGTCAAACCCTCCTCCAATAATGAGGTAGTCTCATATATTAGCCAATTTAACAGACAATATATAGATGTGGAAAAAATCATTAAGAAACATTGGCATTTGCTTAAAAACGATGTAGAATTACAAGACCATATAGGGGAAGCCTATATATATATATATATATAGCCAAATTCATCTATAGAGAGGCTCCCAATTTGAAGGATCACCTAGTTAATAGTGAATTTGGGAATAAGAGGGGGAACAATATGATCAACACTAAAGGCTTCTTCAGGTGTGGCAGATGTGCCATGTGTAAGACCACTAAGGGCCCCTAAAAAGTGGAGAACTACACAACAAAAGTTAATCAGAAACATCATAGGATAAATGAATTTATGACATGTAATACCAAAAACTGTATATATGCCATAGAATGTGGATGCGGTAAGTTGTACATAGGACAGACCTCCAGGGCCTTGAAAGTAAGATGGGTAGAACATCTGAGAAATATAAAAAAGGGCATGGAGGGACATCCTTTGTCTTTGCATTTTAAAAACACCACAATTGCAGAACTAAAGAGATTATAAACTTTAGTGGGATCCAAAGAGAGATAGAAAATGGAGGGAATATGACAATGGGACAGACCTAGCAAAAGAAGATGAAATTAATCTTTGATTTGGACTCATTGGAGCCAAAAGGCCTCAATCAAGATTTTGAGGTCAAGTGGTTTTTATAGGAGATTGGTTTTAAAACATTGCCTTACAATATCCCATTCATTCTCTAGGAAACACCAAAAGGGACAGAACACCTACGATAATACCAGCCTGAATGTGCCCAAACATGTCCGATCTTGGAAACTATACAGGTCTGGGACTGGCCAGTATCTGGGTGGGAGACCTCCAGAGAATACCAGGTGTCGTAGGTAAAGAAGAATGTTCTGAGGTAAGTCTGTACAGATGAAACCCCGAGCGATGAATGAGTAGGAGCACTACACACCAATCATCCGAAAATAATAAACAGTCCAACCCATAGATTTAATTGATATGACCTATTGTTTACATCTATTTTTGACATAAGGTTTAATACAAGTTAGTTAGGTAATGAGATGCCTAGTTCCGAGATATTATGATTCGGCCTCTGTTTATATCCATGGGTACTATTAGTTGACCTTTTAATATATTTTTAGGTTATTTATGTCTTTTATTGTCATTTTATCCTTGTTATGAACAACATTTTCACTATGCACTTATATATAATATATATTAGATGAAATCTTTTTGAATTGATATTGAGGAGGGGTATATATGATAAAGGAAGATATGTATTTCTCCTGTATATAATTGGTAATATGTATGTTGTTTAAGTGGTAGCCACTTTATTAGATACCCATATAAAGGGTTTCATAGTACATTTGTTACACATTGTTCACATATTTATGTTTGAGAAGTTAGAGGTTATCGCTATTGTACATTGATTATTAGAAATAGTATTAGTTAGATGTTAGAACTTAATGTGATTTTTTATGACATAGATTTATCTTATTAAATGTCTATCTTAGTATATAACATTTTGCATATGAGCACCATTCACTTTAATAGGGATAGTATTGTTCATTATAAATCTTAGATTTTAGAACTTTTATGTATTATATTCATTATTGTAGATTCTTTGGTTACTTTGGTATTGATTTATACCTATAGATAATTTGGAATTTGTTGCCTACATTGAGAAGAAGTTTGTGGATTAAATATGGAAAAAAATATATATATTTTTAGATATATGTTGGTATTGAAAGTAGAAGGTAAATAATATGGAATTCATTGATTCATTGATATGTAATAATGTCAGCCCACCCTCACCTATGAAATTATGGGCAGTTTACGGTATGCTAGGTGGCTACCATCCTAGCCAAATTTTTGAATAGCTTTTGGGGTGGATACAGAGATGATTCATAATCCTTTAATATGTGTTGCATGTTTTGTTAGAAGTTATATCAGCAGTATGCCGGACACATACCACTGTGAATGCGATGTGAATAAAATAAGTTGCATGAAAGATGCAGAATTAAGAACAAGAAAGGCAAGGGTAGAAACTTTTATTATCGTTTTAGTCCATTTTTTATATGTATGGGTTTTTTAATTCGTATTGTATCAAAGGTGACATATATGAATAAATAAGTTGTATGAAAAATGCACAATTAAGAACAAGAAAGGCAAGGTTAGGAACTCTTATTATTGTTTTTCTTAGTTTTTTATATATATATGGGTGCTTCAATTCGTATCGAATCAAAGGTGGCATACTGGCAACGTCAATATAAAGGAACTGATGGTCTCCATGGCAATGACTAAACAACAAAGCCAGAAGAACTGCTGGTCTCCATGGAGATGATCAAACAATTAAGCCGGAAGAGCCAACTGAAGCGCGCCTATATGTACTCATTTTTGCAAATGGTCTGGATCACTTTCGAAAAAGGGCGGAGCCCCAAAACGCGTTAAGGACCTGGACTTGGGGATGTCATAGGATCTTCTCTCCTCCAGTGTGCTGACTGTATCCAGGATCGTATATATTCCATCTGCCGTACGGACGTTCCTTAGAAGCGGCCCGATTGTGAACAATATTCAGTCTCTTGCTAGGGGATTTGTTTCTCCTTCAGCCTATGTTTTTTAACTATTGTTTCATTGTATATTTACTATTTATTGTTATCCGTTTTAATAAGTTAAAGTAAACTTTTATTTTACCAGTCATAACCACTTCATTGCATTTTGGTTAATAACTGAATTACTGATACTTGTTTCTTTTTCCCCATATGTGTGGTTGAATCACTCTTCTGCCTGACGGATTAATAATTTGGAACTGGGCGTTTTTGGCTTTACTTGTGATTTTAAAGATCTACATGTAGCCGTATGCCGCCTATTAGGACATTTATAGGACATTTTGTGTTATATTTTTATCTGTTAATCTTTTTAGATTTATTAGATTTAGAAAGGACACATATTTGAGAAACATATGAATTAATATAGTCCTATTTTAGAGACTATGGGCCTAATCCAGACCTATGGCCTCCCCGGGAATTATGGCCGCCACGGCCGTAATTTCCCTGTTATGAAGGTTGTGCGCATGAGCACAACCTTCATACGGTGGCAAAATGGCTGGCAGCCGTAACTATAGTTACAACCGCTGGCTGTTACAAAAAGGGGGCTTTCCCCCCCTTGACGCATGCCGTATCATGCATGCAAATGCATGCAAATTAGGGAACAGGTGGAAGCAGCCCTGTTACGATCAGCAATGCGGCCATATGGCCGCAGAGCTGATCGTAATAGTTAGGGTAGGAATCTGGACACGTAAGATTTCCGCCCAACAGTGGGGAGTGCACAGGGCATGCACTCCCCGCTATGATGATGGCCGTACAGACCTCAGGGTGGTCATAAAACGCCCGTAGGTCTGGATTAGGCCCTATAAATATATCTATCAATGCTGTTTTTCTATTCACAACTGTTTGTTGTTGTTATTGCCTATTGGGGGGGTTATTTGGACACCCCAGTGATAGAAGCTGCGGCTGATTATATACAGCGCTCATAAAAGGATTATTTTTGTATTTTGCACTGAGATTGTGTTTTGTTAGAGCAATGTTGGAAAATCCCATCAACCCAATAAAGAGTATGTATTGGTCGATTGTAGCATCTTCAGAAACTCTCAGTCAAACAATCTGTTCGGAGGCTAGGAATTCAAGCGAGGCATATCCAAACTTCAATCTACTTTCTCTAAGATGTTCCAAAAGAAGCACAAAGGGAATTCTACCTCTTAGATACAGAGATTAAGCTGTATGATACCTTGGAGAATTTGGTTAACCAAGGAGAATTAAATCTGAAGGTAGTTAGGAAAAGCTGAAAACAGAATTGTATAAGTTGTGTTCAGAATTGTAATGTCTTTAGAATACTCATGGAAGATAACTTACATTTTAAATGTTGATTTAGAATTGTTGAATTTTGAAGCTATACATGGGGACACGTAATGTTTAAGCGTGGAGGAATGTAATACCCTAAAAATGTATAAAGTTATGGGGTGAAACTTTTTGCATGATAGGTGAGTGTTCTCAGTTGGGTTTTGCATCTTTGGTATGTGTGGTCGGTTTCGGTTGATAGGCAGCCGCCCCACAATGAGAACACCTGTTAGCACGTGTAGTGGTTAAAGGGCTCGGGGAAGAGTCGGTTGATTGGAGCGGTTGGTGTCAGAATCGGTTAGGAGCTTGGCTAGTGAGGAGATCAGACGTAGTTAAGGAGAGTGGCGTTTTGGCTAATAAAAGAGAGGCTGTACTGGAGCTTTTAGAAGTCTGGCTAGTGAGAAAAGAACCGGAGTATTGGTGACAGTGGTCCAATATCGGTCGGTGTCAGAATCAGTCAGAGGTTGTATCGTTCGGAGGCAGCGTCATTTGGAGGCAGTAACGGTCGGTGATCCAATCGGTGGCAGAGTATGTCCAGTGATGGTGATCCAGGTCCAATTGGTGGCAGTGTATGTCTGGTGGTCCAGTCAGTAGCAGAGTGTATGAGTTCGGTGGCAGTGAGTCCAAGTCCAGTCAGTGGCAATATTGGTCTGGAAACAGTGGTGTCATTTTCAGTCGGTGGCAACAGTGGTACACAGACGGCGCCATTGGTAGAACGGCAGGTCAGATAAAAGGGGTTTTCATTGTTGGGAAGAACCGATTTAGAGAAAAAGGGACAAAAGAAAACCCTTTCTAAAGCTGGGACGTTTGCCTTACTGTTACTACAAACTTTATATTAATGTACACTCTTAACTTTGTTATTCATTGTTATTCTTATATTGTACCTTGTAAAGATTGCAATTTTTATTTATGTATCTTTTATATTTAATTGAAAGAATCTCTAACCTATGAAAAGTAAAATAACTTGATTCAGTTCACTAATTGCTGCAGTTGTCATCTCCATTGTTTCCCTGAATTTTCTCCAGTTGCACACCATTGTTTCTCGTTCCGCAATCCTCACTTACCTGTTTATTATTAACATCTTGAAATAGTGCACACCCCTGTATTCATTATCAGTGTGGACTCATCTCCATACCTACAGGTTGCTGCAATCTATGTTGGTCAGTACATGATTAGGAACTAGAGTCCGAGAACCAGATCCCGGCTGTATACATGTAACATGTGGATGACTTGGAAATCTATATTGTACAAAAGAGCTTAACTCAGCCCTTGCTGAACAATTTAAATCCCTCTTCCTTTCTACAATTGTGCCCAGTTAAACCTTTCCCCAAAACAAGGAAAACTTTGCCATACATGGTGGGTAATTACATGCATGGTAAGCCCACACGTTGGTGAAAGTTAAATAGGGTTTCAGAAATCATTAAAGTTTTAAAAACAAAATAGATCCTCTTATGAGCGCTAAAATAAATCAGCCACAGCTTCTACCACTTGGGGTGTCCACAAACCCCCCCAATACAGAACAACAACAACAAAATGATGTGAGTAGAAAAACAGCACTGATGGTAATATATAAAACCTCTAAAATAAAAATAAATAAATTAAACTCTAAAAAATAGTAGATGTTAAATACATTTAGAGTAAATTCTTACAAAAAAGCAATCTAAAAAAACAGTTGATATGATTAGGACAATCATATGAACTGTTTTTGAGATTGCTTTTTTGTGAGAATTTATTCTAAATGTATTTAACATCTACTATTTTTTAGAGTTTAATTTATTTATTTTTTGAGAGTTTAATTTATTAGACATTTATTTTAGAGGTTTTATATATTACAATCAGTATTTTGTTGTTGTTGACCATTAAAGTTTTGTTTACTTGCCATTTAGCAGCTACCGGCGTACTACAGAGATCAGACAATGAAACTGACATCATCCATTTAAAGCCCTACATAATAAGTGTTTTCCTAACCATGGGTAATGTCAGCTCCATTATCTGATCTCTGCAGGTATCCAGCAGCTGCTAAATGGTAAGTAAACAATGTTTTAATGGTTTACTAATAGGCTGCAATCTAACTGCCCTGCCATGTCATGAAAGAAGAATCAGGCCAGAGAACGCTTTATTTGAGCCCAACTGTATCTTTCCTACTCATTATGCCAAACACCCTTCCCCCTGCCATCGGAAAGTCTTATGCATGCACAGTCACAAGATGCTGCCAATTTCTGCTTGGAAAGATCGTAAAACATCCACATTTCTAAAGTCTGGATCCGGTCCCAAGATAGAGAAAGAAGAGCAACTATACCCAGTGCAAGCTTTACTTAAATTATAATAAATTATTTTTAGTTTTAAATCCTTTGATCCAACAATAAAATATACTCAAACATTAGGTGCATGTAAACAGTGAATTTTAATTATAGATCAGTTACAAAGAAATTTATAAGCAACAGTTAAAACTTAATTTTTATTAAGTATTTGGTAAGAAGACTAATTAGTATAATGGTGAAGATTTAGTTTATGTGAAGATTTTTAATGGTGTTAAAAATCTTCACATAAACAAACCTTTAAAGATTTATTAATGGGCTGCAATCTAGCTTCCCTACCATATTGTGAAATCAACATCATGGCTGAGAGGTTTTTTTGAGCCTAGCTATAAATGGTTCTGCTGTGTAACAAGCTGTTATTGCAGGGATAGCTATATGTGTAGGTGGGTGGAGAGGGCAGATTAGAAGGGCCAAGTGGCTCTTCTCTGTGGTGAAAGTTTCATGATTCTATGATTCTATGTATGTAAGATATCAATAATAATTATATGTATTTATTTTATGTATTGGTCATGGTAACTACACAGTAACCCCAACACAAGCATTGTTGAATATCATTCAATTTAAATATATTAGCTAATCAAAATAATAGTGAAATATATAGTCATAGATAAACACCAGCAGGTTAACTCAGACAGAGTCTAAATTGCATATTTAATAAGATTTACATTTTGAATTTAAAAGAGATGATTCTGCTTGATCAAACCAGTTATGAATTATTTGTGGTGTAAAAGGTACAGTAGAAATTTTCACTGCCTTGTGTATTGTGCATTTTCTGATCTCCATGTTCTGAGATCCCATGTTCTGCTCAAGGTAATTATCCTGTATAAGGGAGAGAAATTAAATGTTTATGGAGTAAGTCTCTGTGTAGCATCATGACAGACATCCAGGAATTTCATTATGCCCACAAATATCCCCACATTAAGTATTCACTATTTAAAGAAAGCCTGTCATATTCACAAATACTATTTTGCGTGGGGTTGCGATCCAGCATAACAAAGTTTAAGAAAGGCAAGTGAGATGCTTAGTAGCATAGGGAGAGGAATTAGTAGCAGAAAGAGTGAAGTAGTAATGTCACTAAATAGGATATTGTTATGGCCTCACCTCCACCAAGTAAGCTCAGGAGTTTACCTGCAGAAAGACATAAATACATTAGAGACTAAAAAAGACTTTTTAAAATTGTTACATGGCCTGTGTTACACAACATACAAAGAAAGTCTAGAGGAACTAAACATGTATAGCGTGGGGCAGAGCCAGGGGCGTTTTAAGAAGTAAGGGGGCCCGTGTGCTGGATTTGCACATGGGCCCCCCCTTCCCTTACCTGAGACAGCACTGTCCAGAGTTGCGGCCCGAAAAGGGGGCGGGGCTTAACGACGCTGTAAGCCCCACCCCTTTTTCGCCCCACGAATCAGGACAGTCCCACCGCAGGGGAAGGGGGACTAATTTGGCATCCATTTCTTCCCTCCGGAAGATATTAATGGGAAAAAATAGATGCTGAATGGCCCCCCTTCCCCTGCCAACCCAGGGTGCAGGATGCATGCCACAGGGCCCCCTGTTCTGAGGGGCCCGTGTGCACTGCACACCCTACACCCATTATAGATACGCCAATGGGCAGAGCAGGGAGAGGGGATATAATAGCAGCTTTTAAAATATATCAAAGGCTGTTACCAGGTACAGGAGGGGGCATTTTTAAAGAGATTTATTAGAATTAGAGATGAGCGGTTTGGATTGTGTGAAATTTGACAGATCTGAATTTTGGGTTCCAAGTACAATAGAGGCAAAACTCGGTTCCTTCTAAAAATGTGGATCTCAAACTGAAGCAATACATCATTTTTCAATAATCCTCAGATATTATGTATTTTGGATTTCAAATACTCTTGAGAGCAGCCATTGGAGCTTGGAGAGCTGATGAGACTGATTGCTAGTTATAGCTGTGCTGTATACTTGTACACATGGCACAATTGCAGTGTTTCAGTCTATTAGGTGTTGTGTGGATCTTGACCTGAACTGTCTTTTATATATCAACATTCCCCATTAAGACTAATACGTTTTTCACAAGTTGTAAAACAGCAGAACCTGTGCTTTCTGCAATACTATAGTAGCTGCACAGTGAATTGCGTGTTTGGAGGTTGTGCTGTGCAGTGTATGAGACATATAATGATCATTATGGGCCTGATTCAGACTTAATAAGGAGCTTGAAATTAAGGACCTGAGTCACAGATAAGAGTGAGATAGTTGCGGGCAGATCTGCACCTAACTCACTCTTTCAGCCCCCAACCCGCCCCTGTTTTTAGGTATCTTATGGACCTTACGAGTACCATAAAGCTACCTTATGTCTCCGTGCAAAAATATAAAATGCACTATATCTGATACTGTATAATGTACAATAACAACTAACATTTTTCCTGCACTGTCTAAAAGCAGAATTTTTTCCTTGTCACTAATAGTGTCACTGTCACACGGGACGCAGTCTTCATAGTGAAACAGCTTTTACCGAAATAGAGACAGCTGAAAGCTAACTTTTGTCTGTCTTTATTTAGAAAACAGCGCTATAATGGAGAGAATGCCGAATAGGTATGAGACTATAAACGCCTGTCTGGCAGACTCCTCCTAACAGGCATGAAAGGGTAACCATGATAGATAGGACGCCAGTTGGCTTAGTTATTCTTTTCTGTCACCTATCTGGGTTTGTTTCCTTCTCTTTTCGCGCCATCAGCAGCGTGGGAGAGCTGCCATTGGTGTTAGGATGAGGAGCTCAGACACCTTCACATCCAGTATAAGGCGGGGGTGTGGCTTCATCGTGCCCGCCATCTTAGGCCTAGTTCCTCGCAGCACACTGGCACCAATGATCAGGCTGCAGCTGTAGCTCCCCCTGCAGTCATCCATAATCAGTTTTCAGCCCCCCCTGAGGCAGGACAGGGGCATCAAGGTCAGTCCAGGAGGGCAGTTAGGGAGGCGCTGGTCACAATTGCAATCCCCCCAGGTCCCTGTTAGCCCTGTGGGGGAGTCTAATGGCTCTGAGTCCTCTTT
>WWET01007996.1:23452-35435 GCA_011038615.1 Limnodynastes dumerilii | reverse complement strand
AATCCAAAAGGCTTTCCTTTTGGCCATTAGGGAGAAGCGATCTCCACACCTTGTATTAGTATTTATTTGAACTTTGCCTTTCAATGTATTGTAATAAAATTATCATCTCCACCATGTTCTTTGTACAGAGCATACTTTTGTTATTTCTATGTACTAAACACAACAAGAGATCAAATAGACAAAATAATTGTGTTGGCCATTTAGGAGTGAAAAAACAGCAAATTATAGCCCAAGACTACATACTAGAGCTCCAGACTGATTTAAAAGCTTACAGGGACAGTTAGACACTGCATAACTAGCCCAAAAATAATAGACATTTTGGTGGCAAAATGTACTAGAAGGCTCTAGGAAATTCTTAAGGAAGAAAAGGGAGAAGCCAAGAAAACGGACCATTGAAGGGTAGCAGCAGTTAAAGTGAAGGAGTTGGTGACAGTTGGCTGGATAGACTTAATGGAGGATCTTGTCACAGAGAGCCACTGAATGCCATTGCTGTACAGCTGTTCCATACCTCCCAAGTGTCCCAATTCCAGCGGGACAGTCCCACTTTCGGGGGACTGTCCCGCTGTCCCACTTTCGGGGGACTGTCCCGCTGTCCCACCCACCTCACAACGTGTCCCGAGAGATTAGACTCTCGGAATAAAGTTGTGTTTTTTTGTTTTTTTTGTTAAGCCTGTGCCACTATATGTGGCTGGGCTTTACACTGCACAGTACAGGTAATACAGCTCTCCTATGGGAGCCCTGTAGGACCAAACCTGTTACTGTGAATGGCAGTGACCGAACCTATGTGGTCACTGCCATTTTAGAAACAGATTTGGTCCTACAGGGCTCCCATATTACCACTAACACACCACGTGACAGGGAATGCCACGGAGGAAGGGAGAAATCATCAAAGGTAAGTAAGAGAAGAGGCTGGAAATAAAGGGCACACAATGGAGGCTAGAGATAAGGGGCAGATAATGGAGGCTGGACATAAGGGGAAGAAAATGGAGGCTGGACTTAAGGGGCATACAATGGAGGCTGGACACTTAAAGGGGCAGACAATGGAGGCTGGACATTTAAAGGGGCAGACAATGGAGGCTGGACATTTAAAGGGGTAGACAATGGAGGGTGGAAATAAGGGACAGACAATGGAGGCTGGACATGAGGGACAGACAATGGAGGCTAGACATTTAAAGGTGCTGACAATGGAGGCTGGACATTTAAAGGGTCAGACAATGGATTCTGGATATAAGACGCAGAGAATGGAGGCTGGACATTTAATTAGGCAGACAATGGAGGTTGGAAATTTAAAGGGGCATACAATGGAGGCTGGACATTTAAAGGGTCAGACAATGGAGGCTGGACATTTAAAGGGGCAGACAATGAAGGCTGTACATTTAAATGGGCAGACAATGGAGGTTGGGCATTTCAAGGGGCAGACAATGGAGGCTGGACATAAGGGCTGGACATAAGGGGCAGAAAATGGAGGCTGGACATAAGGGGCAGACAATGGAGGCTGGACATTAAAAGGGGCAGACAATGGAAGCTGAAAATAAGGGGCAGACAATGGAGGCTAGACATTTAAAGGGGCTGACAATGGAGGCTGTAGATTTAAAGGGTCAGACAATGGATGCTTGATATAATGAGGCAGACAATGGAGGCAGAACATTTAATGGGGCAAACACTAGAGGTTGAAAATTTAAAAGGGCCGACAATGGAGGCTGGACATAAGGGGCACACATGAAGGCTGGACATGAGGGGCAGATGATGGAGCTGGAAATTTAAAGGGGCAGACAATGGAGGCTGGACATAAGGGACAGACATGGAGGCTGGACATTTAAAGGGGCAGACAATGGAGGCTGGACATTAAAAGGGGCAAACAATGGAGGCTGGACATTAAAAGGGGCAGACAATGGAAGCTGCAAATAAGGGGCAAACATGGAGGCTGGATATAAGGGGCAGACATGGGGGCTAGACATAACGTGCAGTAATGGAGGTTGGACATTAAAAGGGGCAGACAAGGATGTTGGACATAAAAAGGAGCAGAAAATGGGGCTGGACATTACAAGGGGCAGACATGGAGGCTGGACAAATAATAAATAGGCAGACATGGAGGCTGGACATTACAAGGGGCAGATATGGTGGCTGGTTATTATATGGGGCACACATGGAGGCTGGACAAATAATAAAGAGGCAGACATGGAGGCTAGACATTACAAGGGGCAGATATGGAGGCTGGACATAATAATAAGGGGAAGACATGGAGGCTGGACAAATAAACAGGGAGGAGATATATGGAGGCTGGACATAATAATAATAAGGGGCAGACATGGAGGTAGGACAAATAAAGGGGCATATATGGAGGCTGGACATGTGAATCCTGGACAAATAATAAGGGGCAGATATATGGATTGCAAGCCTAATAATAAAAGGCAGACATATGGATGGTTGTCAAATAAAAGGGGCAGGCACTATACCTGCTGGTCTGGGTGGTGTAAGACACACCCACTTTCCCAGGCATGCCCACTGGGTATTACAAAACACACACCCTCTACCACACCCCCAAATTTTGTTCATCTTTCGAATTCTCAAATGTTGGGAGGTATGTTGTTCGCCTACAAAATATAAGTAAGGAAGAGAACTAGCTTGCCACTGCCCAGGAGATGTCTGCAAGACTCATATAAAGACAGATACGTTTAGGATTGATTTTGCATGTCTCCATCCGAATCTTCACTTTGACCAGTGGATTACAATTGACCCCAGTGGGTGCTGCCTATCTTAAATGACCCTAATCTACAGTCGTTGCTGCTAAGGCATCTGACTGAACAAGTTGGATAAATCCTTGTTGCAACTCTATAGACTTTGTATAATAAGTTAGGGGGGACCAGTGACGCAACTAGGGTAAATGGAGCCAAGGAAAAAAAAAATGCACCCCCCCAACCTCGTTATTTTATACAGTATTTATATTTAAAAAAAACTTGCTCAGTCTCGCAGTCTGTAAAGTAAAGCAGATAGAAAAGAAAAATAATTGCTTAGCTGACTCTGACCTTCAGTCTGTGTGAGAGGAGCTGCAGCATGGGCAGGTGATCCTCAATGTCAGCTACAGCACACCCTCTTGTAACTAAGCAGTTCTTACACACTCTCACTGTCTGTTTGATTTCTGTCGACTCTATGGGCATGAATAATAGAACTAGGGTACACTTGAGCATAAAGGTAAACACAATAATAACCTGAGAAAAATTCACTTCACTTAATATAATAAGAAGAGAAAACAATTGCAACACGCAGAATATGGCAACAGCTGCAACAACATTCAAAATGGACAAAAAAAGAACCAAGGCCCTCATAGAGATGCAGGGACAAAAAACGGCAGGCAGGGGCACATGCATGCATCTGAAGGTAAGGATTAATAATTCTTTGTTTAATTATTTAGCTTTTGTGATAGACTAAACAGGGGTAAATTAGAGGTTTAAGGGTAGAGTTAGAGTAGGGGTATAAAAGCAGGGGGTGGAATTTTAGGATAGCACTTCAGTTGCAGATTCTCCCTCCCGTAGAGTTAATTAAGTTTATTGTGTTTTTTTATTGGTTAACTTTTTCTTTCCAGACAGTGCGTGGTTGGAATGGTAGCAGTGGGGGGTCATCAAAAGGAGTGTTGTCGCAGGATGGAAGTTGTTGGGGGAAACTGGGGAGACCAGTTTGGTAACAAACAAAACCTGGTTGCGACTCCAGATTATACACTAGTGGTGGGGTCCAGTAGGAACAGCCACCTTCCAGGTGCTGGGGTGGACAGTTACGGGTATATTTACAAAGGTCGATTTGTAGCTCTATCAGCGTCAGCATGGTAAGGCTTCTAACCATGCTGTGCTGTGTGCTGCGTGTATAAAAAAAAAAATACAGTGTACACAAAACATACCTATATACATTACAATGTGTCCATGTTAAAATAAACCTTTTCCCTGACTACTATTACCCCCTAATGTGTACACTTACCTCCGGTGGTCCTGTGTCTTATACTAACTGTCTTGCGATGTAGTGTGTGGTGTTTAAAAAAAAAATATTTTTTTTTTCACTCACCGTTTGCTGTCATCTTTCTTGGGAAGACTTGCTTGAAGTGTAGAATCCTCTTATGTTGATTGGAGTCTGGCGTCGGCTTGCATGCAGTCGGATCCCTGGTCTTCTGGTCTGGCTCCTCTGCCTCTTCTGTTCTTGACTCGGCGGGGACTGGCTCCTCCTTCATCTTCTTTGCTGCTCCTAATGACCATTCGGTCGCTAGGGGGCAGCCTTTTATTTAAATGATGACGTCAGTTACATTCTGGCCTCTGACGTTGGAAAAAAACCTTTTGTAAATATACCCCTTAGAATGGGGGAAAAACTGTGTTCTAGCTGGAAGACCAGTCTTGAGGAAGTGTCAAAGTACAGTTTTGGATCCATATGTGTTGTTGCTAGTTTTGGGGGAGATGCTGAACCCCCCATCTGCTAGTGGGCCACCTATTCACTTCTGGTTGCAAATCATCATAGTCAATCAATTCTAATTAGCCCAAATCAATAAACTACGTTCACTTTCTAATCACAGCAATGTCTACTGGTGATTATTTCGGTAAGGTGTGCCTGGCTGGATGATGCATGGCTGTGTACTCTGCCATTTGTCATTTTCAAATATAAAAGAGAACTTACTATATCTGCTAGCCAGAACTATTTCAATTTGGGATCTCCTTTTACAATGAAATCAGTGCATAGTTAGGGACAATAAATGAATAGCAACACTCCAGTGTAGGTGTATCAGTGGTATTTCCAAGTTACTGGCATTTATCACTGCTTGGATCACAGCAATACCCTCCTCTCATCAGGTTTGCTTAATTAAGGGGATAGACATATCTCACAACTACGACGAAATCAGGTCCTCATTCCCTTGGGCCAGTTGGAGATAATTAATGGCAGCTGACTGCACATGGCCTCTGGTTTGCACAGTCTTCTAACAGATAAAAAAAAAATTGCTTACCTGACTGTGACCTCCGGTCTGTGTGAGAGGAGCTGTGGCGCGGGCAGATGATCTTCAGTGTCAGCCGGATAGCACTGGTAACATGGCACACTCGCTAGAGTGAACTACTCTCGCAGTGTCAAACAAGCCGACGCTGTCTGGCTAACACTGAGGATCAGATGCCTTCCCGTACCGCAGCTCCTCTCACATAGGCCGGTGGTCAGAGTCAGAGTCATGTAAGCAATTATATTTTATTTTCTATCTGTTTTACTTTTTTTTTTTTTGTCCTTAATGTAACTGACATTACAGACTGCAGGGTTGGTGGTGACATGGTGAGCTCTGTCTGGTATGTGTCCTGATGGTGCCCTCAACGGCACCCAGAGCACGTGCCCTACATATCTCACGCTATTTATGCCACTGGTGGGACCATATGAGACAGCTGATCAGAGAGTCCTCCTCTTAAAACATACTGCCTACAAGCTGGGCAAGCACTTTAACAAATAAATATCAATCTAGCTGATAATTCACTGGATTAATGACTTGATTACTGATACTTTTTCTCTTTTATTTTATCAGACGAATACAATCTTTACTCCATTTACAATACTTAAGGGATTGTGAAGTGCTATTTATTGTTTTATAGTGTTCATGATTTTTTTTTTTTATTCTTTATTTGTTTAGTTTGATATGTGCTGTATACTGTACCTTGTAACAGTAAGCCCTGCTCACTTGCAAGTTTAACCCTATGCCCTTTTTGGAGGTTGTTAGAAGTGTCATTAGTCAGAAGTCTGGATCCGTCAACTGTTGAAGTTAGTTGCTGTTAGTTCAGTTATCATAATTAATTATATATTTTTAAGTCTTAAAAAAAATTGTATATTTATCAGGTGTTAGACTGAAGACTGCTAAGGAAAAATTTCAATAATAGGATTGGATCTAGGCTTAAGTTCCTGCTACATTCATATACCTCTCACATTCCCAGCTTTATGATCCGAGGACCATGCGTTAACTTTTACCATCCATCCTCACTTAAAATGAAGGAGTTTAGCCTGGACGTAGGGTGCACACCCTTACTCTAAAATTTAAATCCATCCCCACTTACCCTTACAGCCGCCCTTTCCCTCCCCACCATCAGAAACGACATAGATAAACAATCAGAATAAAAGTCTGGATCCAGATCTGTACAGGAAGATTGGCGCATATGCATGGACTAAGACAGAAAAGTCCTTATGTATAATTCAGTATTCCACACACAAAGAGATGTGGGTATATACGATGGGATTTATACTATTGTCTTCAAAAGATTAACACGTTTCTAGTCATATTCAAGCCTTCTTTGCCTTAAGCTGCAATGAATAGATCCAGCAATGCTAATTTTATAGCAGCTTGAATGGAGCTTAAATAAGCTCTACCTCAGCTCCCCCACAAGATTCTCCTCACTACATGAAGGAGTTAACTCTTGAGATGAAATTCCTACCGTCAAGCATATGCTGAATGCCTTTTCAGCATCAGTGAAATCTATAATTTGTAAAGTTGGGAAAACCAAGTTGACATCTTGCATATTGTTACGCGGCGTCACCACATTGCAGTCCTTCAGTTTTGCTTACCTGCTGTGTCCTCTTTGATAACTGCCTTACCTCATGCTGACAGGGCTGCATCCACCACTCTCTGTCCCCTCTGGCGATGTGCTCCCTCCGGTGCTCGGGCCACGCTGCCGTCAGACCCGCCTCCCGAGACGCTCATTGCCTAGGTTACCTGATGCACATTTTTCTCGGCTGTCGGGTTTTCGTCCGGACGTTGCCTAGCACCCTGACGAGCCTATTAGGTTCTTTGGCGTGCGCTCTCCTCTCCCTCATTGGTGCAGTGGGTCTTTAAAGTTTCTCTGGTTCCAGCAGCAGGTGTCGGTTATAGTATCTGTTTTACAGTGCTCTGATCTGCTTTTTCTGTGTGCCTAGTGCCTTGCTGCCTAGTGAATTGATTTCTGCTTGCCCTATTATTCTGCCTTGTTCCAGTCTTCATTTACCTATTGTTCCTTGCCCTGGTTCTCCCTCCCTTTGTCCTCACCTATTACTGCCTGCGGTCTCAACGGTGACCCCTTGCCTGGGGTCAAATTTCTCATATTTCTGAGCCTGTTCAGCTCCGGATAGGGGCATGCCATATGGAATCCAATTTTCCATTTTTTCTTCTCCGGCAGCCAAAGTGGTGTTAGGTCATCCTTGGCTTTCCTTACATAATCCAGAAATTGATTGGAGTAAAGGCGAAATTGTTCGTTGGAGAGACACCTGTAGCAATTGTCTCATTCTACCCATTCCTGGTTCTGTTCTGGAAGAATATTCTGTTCCTTCTTCAATATCAAGAATTTACTGATGTTTTCTCCAAGAAAGAAGCGGAGAGACTTCCCCCTCATCGTCCGTATGACTGCGCAATTGAATTAATTCCGCATCCTAAAGGCAGATTGTTGTCTTTATCCATTTCTGAAACTAAAGTTATGGATGATTACATCAAAGAAAACCTCCAAAAAGGTTTTATCCGACCTTCTCGTTCCCCTATGGGGGCAGGGGTTTTTTTGTCTCCAAAAAAGATGGCTCCCTACGCCACTGCATTGATTTCAGAGCTCTCAATAAAATCACGGTCAAAAACAAATATCCTCTTCCTCTCATCACGGATCTCTTCGGAAAGCTTAAAGATGCTGTGATTTATACCAAAATTGACCTAAGAGGGGCTTACAATTTGATCAGAATACGCAAGGGAGATGAGTGGAAAACTGCATTTAATACTCAATCAGGCCATTATGAGTATCTAGTGATGCCCTTCGGTTTGTGCAACGCTCATGCGGTCTTTCAAGACCTAATCAATGATGTCCTGAGGGACTTTCTGGGTACTTTTGTCATTGTGCATTTAGATGACATCTTGATCTATTCTCATTCTCTTCACGATCATTGTATTCATGTCTGCCAAGTTGTTCAGAAGCTGCGAGAGAACCAACTGTTTGCCAAATTGGAGAAATGTGAGTTTGAGGTCAATGAAGTCCTTTTCCTAGAATATGTCATCTCTCCTCAAGGATTTGCCATGGATCCCACCAAGGTTTGTGCCATTCTGGTCTGGGCCAAACCTACTGATTTACAGGCTATTCAAAGGTTCCTGGGATTTTCCAACTACTACAGGCGCTTTGTACGAGCTTTCTCTATCCTGGTGACCCCCATCTCCGATCTCACCAAGAAAGGTGTGGATACCTGTAACTGGCCCTCCAAGATGGTAAAATCCTTCAAAAGGTTCAAAATTGCCTTTACCACTGCCCCAATTCTCCATCATCTTAACCCTGATCGTCCTTTCATCGTGGAAGTGGATGCCTCCGTCGTTGGGGCTGGTGCTGTTCTCTTCCAACTGGACCTTACAGACAACCGTCTTCATCCTTGTGCCTATATGTCCAAAAAATGTTCTCCCGCTGAAAAGAATTATGACATAGGCAATTGGGAACTGTTGGACATCAAATTGGCTTTTGAAGAGTGGAGGTACTGGTTGGAAGGGGCCAATCATAATATCACGGTGATCACTGACCACAAAAATGTAACCTTCATTGAATCTGCTAAAAGACTTAACCCCCGTCAAGCTCGCTGGGCTTTATTTTTCACCCGTTTTTTTTATTACCATCACTTACCGTCCAGGATCTCTGAATCGTTGGGCTGATGCCCTCTCTCGATCCTTTTTGTGTGAAGGAATATCCTCCTCCTGCCCTCTGCCCATCATTCCTTCCACCTCCATTATTGCCGGTTTTACACAGGATCTTCAATCACAACTCCTACAGGCTCAACATTTAAGTCCCAAACAAAGGCCTTCTAATTGTTTGTTTGTTCCTATCCCTCTCAGGATAAAGGTTCTTCAGGAATGTCACTCTTCCAAATCAGCTGGTCACTTTGGGGTCCAGAGAACTCTGTCTTTACTTACCCAATCTGTCTGGTGGCCTTCTATCTCTAAAGATGTCAGGGACTTTGTTAATGCTTGTACCGTTTGTGCCCAAAATAAAAACCCCAGATGTTCCCAGGTTGGTCCCCTCCACCCCTTGTCGGTTCCTACTAGTCCCTGGACTCATTTGGCAATGGATTTTATCACTGATCTCCCTAATTCCTTGGGTTTCACCACTATTTGGGTTACTATTGACAGGTTTTCCAAAATGGCCCATTTTTATCCCGCTTCCTGGTTTACCCTCTGCTAAATCTCTGGCAGATCTTTTTATCAAACATATTTTCAGGTTACATGGGTTACCCTGGGACATTGTTTCAGATAGGAGTCCACAATTTGTGGCCAAGTTTTGGAGGTCTGTCTGTAGTATTTTGCGCATCAAGCACAGTTCCTCAGGGTACCATCCCCAATCTAATGGCCAAACCGAAAGAGTTAATCAGGTGCTAGAGCAATATTTGTGCTGCTTTTCTTCTTCCTCTCAAAAAAACTGGGCTAATAATATTCCTCTTGCTAAGTTTTCTTGCAATAATTCCACTCATTCTGCCACTAAGGTTTCTCCCTTTTATTGTTTCACCCTCGGGCCACTTCGTTGTTCTCCCCTGAAAAGCATTGGAAGAGAGTCAACAGAGCCCTCATTAAAGCTGTTTTAGTCTCCAAAACCAGATTGACCAGCATCGTTCTCCTTGCCATTTCAGAGTTGGTGACAAAGTTTGGCTTTCTACAAAAAATATTCGCCTCCGCCAAGCTTCAAAAAAATTAGGGCCCGCTTTATCGGCCCCTTTGTTATCATTCATAAAGTCAATCCAGTTGCGTTTCATCTTAGATTGCCCGCTTGTATGCGTATCCCTAATACTTTCCATGCCTCTCTTCTGAAACCCTTTAAGAAGTCCAATTTAAAAACAAGTCCATCTCCAGACCAGCTCCTGTACTTGTTAATGGCAGAGAAGAATTTGTAGTTAAGGAAATCTTAGATTCTAAGTGGATACGTGGTAAGCTAGTTTATTTAGTTCATTGGCAGGGTTAGGCCCAGACGAGCTGGAATGGGTATCAGCCAAGAACCTGCATGCTGACAAGATTGTTAGGGATTTCCATGCTAGGTTTCCAAAAAAAAAACAAATTTAGGGGTTCTTTAACCCCTCGTCAGGGGGGGGGGGGGTAATGTTACACGTCGTCGTCACATTGCAGTCCTTCGGCTTTGCTTACCTGCTGCGTCCCCTCTGATAACTGCCTTACCTCATGCTGACAGGGCTGCGTCCACCGCTCTCTGTCCCCTCTGGTGCTGTGCTCCCTCCGGTGCTCGGGCCGCGCTGCCGTCATAACCGCCTCCCGCTCTGAGACGCTCATTGCCTAGGTTAACTGATGCACATTTCTCTCGGCTGTTGGGTTGGCATCAGGACGTTGCCTAGCACCCTGACGTCAGCCTATTAGGTTCTTTGGTGCGCACTCTCCTCTTCCTCATTGGTGCAGTGGGTCTTTAAAGTCTCTCTGGTTCCAGCAGCAGGTGCCAGTTAAAGTATATGTTTTTTAGTGCTCTGATCTGCTTCTTTCTGTGTGCCTAGTGCCTTACTGCCTAGTGAATTGATTTCTGCTTGCCCTATTATCCTGCCTTGTTCCAGTCTTCATTTACCTATTGTTCCTTGCCCTGGTTTTCCCTCCTTAGTGTACTCACCTACCCATTACTCCTATTCCTTCCCTGAGCGTTTGTTCATGTTACCTCTTCAGAGGTCCCACTGTATGTTTGCGCGTGTGTCAGCCCTAGTCTGTCCTGTCCCGTCCCATGACCTACCTCCCGTCCGCAGTGCTTGGTTAGGTGTTTCTCGTTGTCTGTCGCAGGTCGGTCCCTTCCGGCCTGGTCTGATCCCATCTTTCTTGCACTTACCTCTTTCCTCTTTTGGATACTCACCTTGGGTTTCCTTTACTTCTTCTTTGAGTCCGGTTCAACGGGGCATGAGCTGTTGGCGCAGCTAAACCCATCCCCACCATCAGGGGCTCTGGTGACTTCGTCACCCTTTCTCTCTCTTGTGGCCACCCCGGTTCTCAACCCAGGCAATCCCGGTGTGCCGTAACAACCGTAACTCTATCCCAGATAAATACTGGTGGTATCATAACACATATACGGCATGATTTACAATGGATGTGGAAGAGGGTTGTGGGATGCCACATTTCTGTCCTCAGTGAGTTGACAGCCCTCATGTCTGGTAAGATTGGCAACATGACTGCTGCAGTTACCTAGTGTAAGCAAAAGTTATTTGATCTATATAGTTGGCTGTGCTACGGAAACGTAGCTTATTAAATTTTTAACCGGGATACATATTTGGCTAACTTCACTTAAGGGAAAGCCTACACATCCTCAACAGCCTGAAGAACCATCACACCTTTACATTGCAAGCCTTCTACACTTTCAAGATTGGTGTGCTATCATTCAGCTCACACATAGGGTCCACTTTCTCAGTCTACCCTGACTGCCCTTGAAATTCGGAAAGCATGGTTCCAAATCACTCAAGTTAAAAGAAAGCACTGGCATTTACAATTTAGATTTGTCCCAGTTGTAGAGCAATCAGGAAAAAAAGTGCAGCGACGGACTTATATAATATTCAGTATACCGTTGTGTTGTGCCAAATTGATCCATCTATTTATTTTCAAGTCCACAAGACACTAAGGATTGGTTTAAAAAACCGATTCTTAGGGAATCCATCTCTAAGAATATGACTGGTATTAATTCATTTCACTTTCGGCTGGAGTTGGAGACACGCTGTATTGATTCCCTCTATCTGGCATCTGGGTTGTCAGAGGATAGAGATTTCTGGTTCAGAACTCAAAATCAGTGGGATAATTAATCTAAAAGGTACCTCCTTTTTGCCAGATACTCACTGGAATAGCAGGGTAATGTGGTATAGTTACATGGGACCCTATTCACACTTTAGTGTGAGTTAGGTGTGAACCACACTTAACTCACCCGTCCTGCCCCTAACTTTCCCCCCATTTTTAGGAACCTTATTGGCTTCCTTAAATAACTGTGCATATTTTCCTTCTTAAGAAGGAAAAACGCACAGAGAACCCCATCCCCCC